>KK899983.1:69445-111186 GCA_000696445.1 Aquilaria agallochum
AGAATTTATAATTTAAACTGTTTAATAATTTTTTGAGAATAAATTTGTAAATCTATAGTTCAAATAATTGTCTAGTACAAATTTCTATTTGATAGACACATTTATAAATTAACTGCCAAAACAATTATTCAACAATTTAAATTGTAGCATTTAAAATTTGAAACTTTCAAAGACTCAATTGATTTATACTTCCTTTAACCATTTTTTTAAAAAATATTTATAAAAATAAATAAATTTTCCTATCATCTATTTTACAAGTAAAAAAAAGAATAAAATATAGATAAAATTAAACTTATCCCCAATAAATAAATCCAGAAAAAAATAAATCAAAATAGTACTCAATAAATTAATTATTTTATAAATTTAAAATTAAGAGTAATAACACCGAAGGACTTTGTTCAATGTAAAATTGGTCCAATTTTTATTTTAAATAGTATAAGTTCAAAACTTATAGCTAAAATGCAAAGCAATCTTGTTTGGACGATCAGGCAATTGTCTGTAGGTTAGGGATGAATTTGCAATGAAAGCATAGGCTTGGCACCTCTGGCGCAATTTACATAGATGAGGGGATATTATGGGTATGAATTAATACCGGATAAATCTTAAGGGATTTGCATTAAGGACAATTGCGTTTTCAGGCCTTGGGCCCATATAATCTCCCATGTGAGCTTAAACAATGAACTTGGCAATTTTTTTTTTTTTGTGTACCAACTACCAAGATTTGGTTGCTATTGTGAAGGATTGGTGGTGACCAAACTTGTTGTGGTATTAGCATAAATAACATAATACCTTGGCTGAGGATATCCTATGCCCACCGTACCGTTTACGCCTGACCAAACCTGCAATAGCTATATACTTATTTACGGAAACTCAAACATAAGTAGTACTTTTGTCACACGTTAATGTCAGCACCTAACTTGATGCTTCAATTAAGTGTCTAGGGTTACACAAGCCCTAATGAAACTCCTAGACCAGGCTGTGAAACGTACCTTAATAAAACTAAGATACTAGACCATTAAACTCAAGAGAACAGTAAAACTATATTATGCCCAAGACAGTTTATGGCCAAAACTCAAAGAATCATTTAGGGTCCTTTAGCTTCCAACTTTAACAAGTTACTTAACCCTATAGAAAACTAGTTAAGCCATTGTCTTGTGTTTAAACCTTTTGTAGGCCGAGAGTTTACTACTAAGTCAAAGCAGTGAAACTGAATCAAACCCGTGCAATATAATTAAACTTAATCCAATAGATTATGAAGCAAACACTTTGAGTCTTATATAAGATGAAATTAAGTACATAACTACAACATAATACATGCCCTTCATACATCAAAAGATGGCATCCTTGCATAAACTGTCAAAGATGCATGTTTAACTTTCGGCACAAGCTATTTCTCAAATTACACATGCTTTAACAAGCAATCTAGATACAAGAGCTACATGCTTCTCAAAATACACAAACATTCATATTACAAAGATAAGCAATAATCCTAACACCACCAATACATGTGTTCAGAATATGCCAAAAAAACAAAACTAGATCAAGCAACATGCCTTTGTGGCATTAGTTCATGTAATGAAACATATGCATTGTTTCATACGAATTACCTGAGATACAACTAATCAAACAAAAGATAAAGGTTAGTAGAGTAGCTAGTCAACTTTTTCCCCCAAAACAAATAAATAAAATGGGGTGAGTTACTTAGAACTCATTAAGGAGTCGCATGCTATATAAGCACATTCGCTGCAAAATAGAAAGAAATTAGTAGTCCAAGATATAATATGATATTATGACACTATTCGAACACTAACCATACATACATTACCATTCACACAAACATACATACAACCTACAAAAAGTCCACAGGCAACCAAGTAACAACAACCCAGATAGCTTTAGGAACCTAATTGAAGCATTGGCCAAAGCACCAGGTTACCTAGGTTACTTGCTAATCATAAGTTACCTCAAGAAGAAAATCTTTCCCCATAGTGTGTGCTTACTCCCAGCTAGTTTCCTATATTAAAACATTTTAACAGAGACATGATCACACAACTTATGTTATCACATGCTCCTTTGGCCTCCACCATAAGCAATGTTAGGGCACATTCAACTAATTGATCAAAATTAAACCCAATAAGGCTAGAATTTAAAAGATCTCTTACTAAATTCACAAACTGCCAAGGTTGAACTCAAACAAAAGCCTTTCTTATGGTAACCTTCATGCCTAAGCAAGCTTCCTTTTCACTTGAGCTACCCAAACTCTCACTAACCAAAGATTGATTTTGCACAAATTGCACTTTCAAGCTTTAGAATTCCTTGTCCAAGCCATAAAACCTTGAAAAAAATATGAACAATAATGGATTTTGACCAAGAAGTGCATGCTCTTCCTTTGTCTAGGCAAATGCTTGTGTCAACAAGCATGAGTTGGGAGTGATGCCAGCTTTGGTCCTTCATTTATGTTGCATGAATCAATCTAGCGCCCCAAGTATGTATCAAGACATCATAGTCCTTAGAGTTCAATCCTAAAATTTTCACACCTAAGCCAATTAACACCAAGTTGGCCCAAGTTTCAGCCAACCCTTTTGACCAACATAGCTCTAACATAAGTGAAAGAATTGATGGAGGACGACGTCCTTTACTATTACATTATTACAAATGTGGTGTTTTGTAAAATATTATGAATTTCAGAAGAAATATTATTCATAAATAATATTCTTTGAATCAACATGCAAAATATTTTTCCATTCAGACAAATGTGTTATTTAGGAAATATTGTTCTCTTCAGATAAATGTACTATTTTGTGAAGTGGTAATGTATTGTTCTATAAAGTGTTGTTCTATTTACACAATTGTACTGTTCAATGCATGATGGCAGTTTCATAAATATCATGAAAGTATGAGTGTAGTACGTAGGCCGAGTATATTTTAGCTTGGGCCAATATACATATATGAGTAACTTTTGCATGAATCGGGCTTATATTGTGCATTGTTCATGAATAATTTAAAAATTGTCGTTCTGGTCCCGCTTTTCAGAAAGTGGGTAATCATGCCCTCGTCATAGAACTTTTACCTATATGTTTTGTGGAGCATATGCTATACATTCACATTAGGTGAAGTGGTTAGTGTATTGTTGTCAAGAAGGGAGGTGCATGTGTTCAAATCCAAACCCTTGCCCAACTTTTTATTATTTTCGTTTTCCCCTCGTTCCTACTTTTTTCTTTTATTTTCATTTTTCTTTTCACTTTTTCTGTTTCTATTTTTTACTTTTGTTTTTCCCTTTATTCTTCCATTTCTTTGTTTGTTTTTTTTTTCATTTTTGTTTGTTCTTCATTTTTCATTTTCTTCTTTTGCCCGCGTAACTTTTATTATTTTCGTTTCTCCCTCCTTCCTGCTTTATCTTTTATTTTTATTTTTATTTTCACTTTTTCCATTTCCACTTCCCACTTTTGTTTTTCCTCTTATTCTTCCATTTCTTTATTTATTTTCTTTTTCATTTTTGTTTGTTCTTCATTTTTTATTTTCTTCTTTTAGTTTTATCCTTTTCTTTTTCATTTTTTGTATTATTATTTTCTCTTTCATATCTCACTTTTATCTAACTTTTTTTTCTCAAATTTTTTTCATTTTTTATTTTTATATTATTTTTACTTATCCTTGTCGTGTTTAAGCCATTTGTCTAATTTTTGTCATTTTTATTTCGGGTAAATGGCACCCATAGTCCTTGAACTAATGCCCATATTGTGGATTTATCCTGGAACAAAAAAATGTTACACTGTTTGTCCTTTAACTATGAAAATGTTGCACTATTTATCCTGTCGTCAATTTTCCCATTAAAATTGACCGAAAAAAGTGAAAAATAATTTTTAACCCTTGAAAAACTTTCCATTTGCGTTAGAAACCTCAAAACTTTTACATCTTGCAATCAAACTACCTTCTTCATTTTCTTTCAACCATTTAACCTGAACCCATATTTTTCCTTCAACAATTTTCTTCTTGTCCCTACCAAAACCTTGTCTGGACCATATTTATTTTTTATTAATTGGATATAATCATTATCTAGAGGGCGTAGGATTAAACTACTTGGTGTATATTTGTTTCAAGTATAATTAATAATGTATTGAAAGTATTTAGTTTTTATAGTATTTGATTTATATTTTTTCAAATTTAAAACTTAATTAAAACTTTGCACTTTAAAATATTATTCAAGTGGTTATTAAAAATATATAGTATTAACTTTCAAATAATCTTAATTTTGTTGAAAAAATAATGGAAAGGAAAAAAATAATATATAGTATAAAAATATTAAAAACTAAACAGGCATATTATTTTCTTCTATTTATGTATGTATTTTGATCAATAGCAACAACAGATATAAGAACAAAGGCTAGCAACACTGATGCATGGACTGAAATGTTGGTGCTATTATTGGTTTCTCATTGTCTTTATGATTACTTTTTGTAGCTTTATGAAGATGGATACTACTGGGATGCACAGAAACATATGACCATATCACCAAAATAAAATAATATTCTGCTTTTTGTTTACTTTTCCTTTCAAATACTCCATCTGTTTCAAGTTTTCTGCTTCATTTGCCATTTTGGGTTGCCTCAAAATTTTTACACTATTTCCTTTATTAGTAAGTTTTGCCATATAACTTTACAATTATGCCCCTCATCCTCAACTTTATTTTGATTCATTTTATTCTGTTTAGCTTCTCTGATCTCCCTGCTCGCTACTGCCAACATGTTCAAAACCAGGCAATCATCATGATCAAGCATCGGATTGATGAGGGATGGGTAATCAAGGTTGAAAAGGGATGTTTAGATCAGGAAATTAAGCAGCCGGACAATCAATTGGTCAATTAGGGAGGAAAAAGGACTTCAAGATCAGTAAATCAAACAATCAGATAGTGGCAGAGGAGCAGATCAAATCTAGAGCTTTTGTCCTTTTCAGCTTCTGGGCTTTCATCCCTTTGGCTTGTTCGCCAAATTGCTGGTGAGATGTGCTATCTTTTCATCGGCAATGCTGATGATGTTGAATCCTGAAATAGAGATGATAGAATATGGCAATGGAGGTAACGGTTTGAAGGACGGATGTGACGGAGCAACAAGGCAAGGCAAGGGTCATTGATTGGGTTATCGACAATTAGGTCAATGGTGGAGACGAGCCGAGCGGAGATGGGTAGCGAGAATGGGTGAAGGAAAACTATGGGTTCGGGTTAAATGGTTGAAAGAAAATGGAAAATGTAGTTTGATTGCAAGATGTAAAAGTTATGAGGTTTCTAACACAAATGAAAAGTTTTTTTAGGGTTAAAATTTGTTTTTCACATTTTTTTTTCAATTTTAACGAGAAATTTAACAGCAGAAAAAATATTACAACATTTTCATAGTTAGAGGATGAACGGTGTACCATTTTTAGTTCCAAACCAAATCCACAACATGGGTTTTAGTTTAAGGACGATATGTGCCATTTACCCTTTTATTTTTTGTTTTTCACAAGTGTTGTTTTCTTTTGGGTGAATTCATGTTACAAATACTTTGTTATATTCAATTTGAAATAGAACAACATAAAATTCTTTTTTCTTTGTCTACACATGAACTAATAAAAGAATAAACTAAAAAAAAAAGAACAAATTGTTACTAATAAAAATAAAAATGTCAACTAATAAAAGAATAAATAACTTGTTCATGTAAAAGAAACAAATTTGAATTGTTAAAAGAACAAACACATACAAATAGAGGAATAGAGAGCTACCCATAAAAGAAGAAACATTAAGTTCATATAAATGAACAGAAGAAATATTAAGTTCATCTAAATGAACAAACATTAATTCACAAAAGAACAAAAACCCACTAACAAAAGAATAAAAAGTAATTATAAAAAAACAAACAACTAATAAGAAGAGAATAAAACATTAGTTTCTCTAATAGAACAAGTAGAAATTAATAAAAGAATAAATTATTACTAATAAAAATGTAAATAGCCATTAATAAAATAACAAACAACTAATTCATCCAAAAAAATAAATATGAATTGATAAAGAGTAAACATGTATAAATAAAAGAATAAATATCTATTGATAAAAGAATAAACATCTAGTTCATCTAAAGAAATAAACATGAACTAAGAATGAACAAGCTCCTTTTAATATAAGAATAAAGAGATGCTAATAAAAGAATAAAAAAGTAGTAATAAGAGAACACAAAATTAGTTTTTTTTAGAACAAGTAAGATTTGATAAAAGAACAAACTTTTAGTAATAAACATACAATAGCTACTCATAAAAGAATATACAACTGTTAATAAAAGAATAAAAAAACTACTAATAAAAGAACAGAAAAGTAGTAATAAAGGAGTAAAAAGTTAGTTTTTCTAAAACAACAAACAAGATTTGATAAAAAAACTGTTACAAATAAAAATAGAAATAACTATTAATAAAAGAACAAACAATTAGTTTACATACTTGGCATCATATTAGAATTCTAAGTTATATTGAATATCATAAAATAATATATATTTAAATATTATAAAAATATTATTGTTGAAATAATAATTGAAATAGTACCATGAAAACATAGTAAGAACAAAATTAAAATAAAACAAAAGCTACAGTAGGCTGAAAAAAGAAACCAAAAAAAAATATTTTTGGCTGGGCTAGAAAGAATCATGGAAAATGGTGAACAAAGTTAAGGAAAAAAGAAGTAGAGAAAATGAAAAAAAAAATTATTAAGAAACGGAAAAAATTGGGGGAAGAAACGAAAAAGGACAAAACAAAAGCCCCTTTCCCAAAAGTGGCCCAAGCCTATAACTCGCACACGTTTTACCATCCCGGCCAAAAAGAACTTTGTCTGGATCCTACCAGAAATAGTATTAAGGGGCAGTTCATTTTACGTACACGCCACACGTTAATGCGTTTTTCAACTAGACGTCTCAGTACACTTTCATCTAACACCAAACCCACCCTAAACTTGTACATATTTACATTCATACCCCAACTATATCCTTCCCCATTATGTCATTGGTAGCGAGAATGCCAAAGAGGGCAGTGCAGCATAAGGAGAAGATGCGAAGATCCAAAAGAAGGCAAGTATGCAAGGAGTTGGTTTTGATCGAAGATGCAAGAAAAGATGCAAAGGTACGGGAGAAGGGAAAAACGCAAGGAATTCATTTCGATCAAAGTTCATGGTGGAGTGTAAGGAAAGGATGCGGAGGTCCGAGAAAAGGCAGCAATACGAGGAAACGGTTCCAATCGAAGTTCATGGTGGAGCATCAGGAGTTGAAGCTGAGATCTGCAAAGAAGGCAGGGTCACACGGAGTTCGCCTGGTGCTCATCATCGTTCGGATTAGGTCTGTGGAAGGTGTCGTCTGGATGCCTCCATTGAATGTGCACCGTTCGTGGCCTCAACTGGCCAGGATTGCAGCAACTAACCCAGGGGCTTCAGCAGCTGCCGGCGTGTTTTTAGCTTAAATACTGATCTCCTCTGCATAAACCAGGGGAACATGGAGTAATTTTGCAAACAAGGTCAAGATTGACCTTCGCTTCGACCTGTAAAAAATGCAAACCGTTCTTGAAGCTTTGCTATATAAAACTGGAGACCACACATGAAATCATATGGCTAGGACAAAAAAATGTATTAACTAGCTCGTGTTAATTTTTCCCAAACAGGTAGTAAGTATTTTATGCATTTTGCTGCACATGTGCACCAAACGCACGTAGTGTTGCATATATATGTATGTTTATGTTTCATGTAATTCTTACGTGCGCCTAGCACATATATGTGTCTGAAAATGATTGATATACATATATGTGCAAGCTTTGTGACAAAGTGGTATTGTAGGTAAGTTGGTTAGGAAATTGTTAATGTTAGACTAGTGAAGAGGGGTTTGATTCACAGCAACCAATGTTTTCCTACTTGTGCCCCCTTCCTTAAATTTTCTTCCAATTCACAATATTCTGTGTTTTTTTTTGCATCGCCCCTAATTTTTTTAGCTTCTATTTTTCGCCTTTCTACTTTTTCACATTTTGTGTATTATCTTCTTTTCTTTCATATTTTACGTTTGGTTTGTTCTTTTATTAGAAATTATTTATATTTTTATTAGTAAAAGTTTATTTGTTTATTAATTTCTACTTGTTCTTTTAGAAAAATTAATTTTTTGTTCTCTTATTACAAGTTGTTTGTTCTTTCATTAGCAACTTTTTGTTCTTTTATAAGTAGGCTTGTGTTCTTTTGTTAGTTAATGTTTATTCTTTTATTAATAGTTATTTATTTTTTTATGAGTAGTTATTTATACTTTTATAAATTCATGATTGTTCTTTTGGAGAAACTATTTTCGTTCTTTTATTAATTGTTCTTTGATCTTTTATGAGTGACTCTTTGTTATTTTATTAGTTGATGTTTGTTCTTTTGTTCGTTCTAGTTTATTCATTTAGATGAACTTAATATTTTTTCTTTTATTAGTAATTATTTATTCTTTTAACAATATGTGTTTGTTCTTTTGTTAGTTTAAGTTTGTTTATTTAGATGAACTTGATGTTTGTTCTTTTATTAGTAGTTGTTTATTCTTCTAGTAGTATGTGTTTGTTACTTTATTAGTTGAAATTTGTTCATTTAGATGAACTCAATCTTTGTTCTTTTATTAGTAGTTATTTGTTCTTTCAGTAGTAAGTATTTGTTCTTTTTTAAGTTTATGTTTGTTCATTTAGATGAACTTAATGTTTGTTCTTTTATTACTAACTTTTTGTTCTTTTATTGGTAGGTGTTTGTTCTTTTATAAATTCATGTTTGTTCTTTTAGTTGAAGTAGTTATCTTTTATTTTATTAGGAGATTTTTGTATTTTCATGAATCCATTAAAAAAAAAGACAACAATAGTGAAAAATATAAATAATAAATAATAAAAAGGTAGACAAATGGCTTAAAAGAATATATAAAAAGAAACAAAAATAATATAAAAGTGAACAAATGAATAAAATTGCGGGAAAAACCTAGATAAAAGTGAAATATGAAAAAGAAGGAAAAGGTAAAAATCTGGAAAAAGAAAATTTAAATATGGGAATAATAGAAAATTAGAAGAATGGAAAAAACTGGAAAAAAAAAAAAGGGAAAATTGAGCAAAATGAAGATAAGAACTAGGAAAAGAAAAACAAACAAGTGAAAGTGGCAAGGATTCGAACCTAGGCAATCAAACTCCATTTAAGTAGTCCAACTAAATCTCTTAGTTGCCAATTTTCTCTTAAGCGCATTAAGAATATGTATAGGGTAAATAGCGCCAGCTGTCCTTAAACTATACTAATATTACTTAATCATACCAAAACTATCAGGTGTTGCATCAATCATCTTCAAACTATTTGATTGTTGCATTTTCATCTTGCCTTTAACTAAACCATTAAATATTAATGAAAAAATGATATGGTTATTGATGTGACATCGAAAAATGACGTGGATGCTGATGTGGCACCACTTATCAGTCCATCTTTAACGGTTTAATGGACGGTAGGATGAAAGTGCAACAATTAAATAGTTTAAGGACGATTATTGCAACACCTGATAGTTTTGGGATGATTAAGCAATATGGGCATAGTTTAGGGACAACTAGCGGTATTTACCCACACATATATATAGGAGATAGTGTGCCCTGGCACATGCCATGCGCCAGGTGAACGCAATAGGTACTCTTATGTTTATATCTACTATTTGTTATAAAGTTGAAGGAAATGAGATTTAATTATATCTCATATTTTGTTCTGTAAATCCCAAAACTACCCTAAATTTCACATTTTCCTTAATTATCCATTTATTGCATCTTACCAATTTTGAACAAATTTCTTGAACTTGAATATAAAATATTTATATGTTCTCATCGTTTCCCTATTTGTGAGCATACTTATATGATACAATTATTCAAATTAAGTATACACAGTTCCCCCAATGCATAATTTAATTACAGAATGTCAATCTTTGATTTTTTTTTTGAAATAAAAGCCGCTTTAAAAGGCATTAACTCATTGATCAAAATCTAAAGATAAAATGGGCAAATAAACCACTAATTTTTTCACTTCAATGTATATTATCCACTATAGTTTTTTACTGGTAAATACCGCACTAACATTACATTATTACCCGATATTAGCCACTATCATTACCTTTGTCCAACTGTATAATGAAGTGGCAATAAATGTGGTTGTATACATGGCAAGCTTTGTATAAATAAAAAAAAAACATCTAACTTAACTCCTAAACTTTTGTTCAACAATACAAATACCCATAAACTTTCTTTCTTATGTCTTTTACCATCGTCTTCCTCATCTCCCTCTCTCTGCCCAATAGCCCTTATTTCTGCTTGTGGATGCCTGAATTAACGCTTAAACCATAAATCGATCCCAAGTCGAATTGATCCCTTCTTAGTCTCACGAGTATCCAAGCCACGAAAGTCGATCCAAAAATCAATCCTAGACTAAATTGATCCCAGTTCGAGGTGCCATGGACGATTTTTCAGACTGAATTAATCCCAGTTCAAGGTGCCATGGATGATTTCGTAGGGAATCCAAGAAGACGATTTCAGATTTTGGAGCTGCCTTTCATGGGTTCAAAGGTTGGGTCTAGGGTTTTCGGTTAACAGGAAAACTCGTCGGAGAAAAGGCACCAGTGGGGTAGAGTAGCAGTGCCGGCAATGAGGGGAAGAAAACGGTGGAAGGTGGATGAAGATGCTGGTTGAGTTGGTTTAGACGATGGCGTGAAGTCAAGAAGACAAGTTTGAGTAGAACGATTTGGGCCTAAGTGTTATTATTTTTAGTTTGAGAACCCATAGGCCATATGCATCTTTGAGTGGCAAATTTACTTATAAATTCAAAACAATAATATTATATTTTACTCAATTATAAATATAAGTAAATAATTTAACTGTAAAAAAATTATAATAAATAATATACACTGAAACAAAAAGATCGGTAGTTATTTACCCTTCCACCAAATACAAAATCAGGGCAATCAATGAGGGAAGGAGTACCTCATAAACAACATGATGCAGTGGCAAAGCCCAATTCTAGCCAATGAATGAGTGGCATAACTGATGCCTCTACGTCCAGATGAAACTTTGCGGCTAAACAACAAGTAAATTACCAAAATAAAATAACGATGGAGAAACACAATGATTGAGGTCATCAGCCAGCACAAAGCGCGTCAGATTCCAGAATGATTGAAATGCCTCCTTCAATCCCCAAAGAATTGCTTGCACTTCAAGAAATTGAGCATTAGGAAAACTGATGATCAAAACCAATCGCAGAATCCAAAATCATTGCCAACAGCTGCTGAACCCGAACCGAGAGAGGGCAATCTAAAATTAGGTAACTTATGGACTCTTCCACTTGGTCACATACAGGATAAATATTTATAAGTCGATGCCCCAACTGAAATGTGTTTCTCTTGTTGGTAATGGACTAGATATGGCTCTCCACCAAAACAAATGCACTTTAGGAGGCAAAAATAATTTTCAGAACTAGCGCAATAGTATGAGATATCCATTGGGTTCTGATTATGCTCAAGGGTTAAAGCAACNAACTATCATATTTAATTTTAGTTTTAATTCAAGCAATTTATATTTCTACTAGATGGATGATTGATAACAGATTTTGCTTTTAGCATTAGATATGGGTGGAAATACATTAATTTAAATCCCAATTACTTAATTACAAAAAAAAAAAAAGAACAATCTTCAAATTAACAGCAGTATTTAGAGGCAGGACAAAAAAATTATAAATAGAATTTGCAAATAAATATATACAATTGTACTCAACTATGAACTTACAAATAAAACTAGGCGAAGGGGCGCAGAGGTGCAGCGGTCAGAGAATGGCACCAGATACGAATACTCAGGGTCCTCTAGGGCGGCCTCAATTTATAAGCATATGATTTACTGCATTTTTAAAATTTAAATTCATAAAAATACCACAGCTTATGTATCAGATTATATTAACATTAACATTTTAAATTAATTCTGCAAAAATTTAGAATCCGGCCCCAATAAATCTTCAATCCAACCCCCTCATTTATTTATATGTTTCCCCAAATTTATCCAAATGTTCAATTATGCCTAACCATAGCTACGCATGCGCAATTAGACCTTATGAAGACCCAAATTAATATCTAAACTAATTAATATCCCACTTAAAGGTTTGACTCAATTGTCATTGGGTTGTTTCTTCTCAAGTCTTTTTGGAGGCAAAAGAGCCCACCCAAGATTAGGTTGTTTCCCTTCCTATCTCTAATACTTGTAATGCCATGTATTATATTGACTAAAAAAAAGTCCAATTTACACTTATCTATTTTAAACATCCAAAATTTTAGGACAAAAGAAACATGATATCCTAAGTAAACCTAACCGAACTATCAAATTTGGGACCCCTGAGTGACCAAATTGATACTTGAGAACTTTTACCTACTTAATTATAAAATAACAAAATTTCCCAAGATTGCTAAATAATAATAATAATAAATGGACAGGTTGCCCCCTAGTTGACAACTTTGCAAAGTAAATCCTAAGAAACTAATGCGCCTAAATTGCTACCTTAAATTATGCTAGGCCTAAGACTAACTCAAAGCTAAACCAAATAAAATTGTGTGTCAATAGTTCTAATGGCGATTTAATCTAATTAAAGTTATTGAGCACAAAATGAGGGTAGATATGGTGAGGCATTCGATCAAGTAGGGAGTCGATGCAAAGCCTCTTGGCAATTTTAGTTTGGAATTACCTTGGTCTTGGCAAAGGCAAGTAATTAAAATATATGTAGGAACTCCAACCCGCCATGGTCACAGGTCCCACAAACAGCATAAAGCCGTAATTGTCATCTGTGGTGAGAAGATTTTATGCCGCCTAATCAATGAAAGTCTCAACTGCAACTCTTGTCGGATTCTACTATTTATGGACCTAAATCATATTTAGTCTCTTAAATTATATTGATTCGGTCAAATAAGTTCCTTAACATTGGTTTGGTGTAATTCAGTAGCTCAATTATGAATTGTAAGATACTTTGCCCTATGACCTTATATTTGTTACTTGTCTAACCCACGAAAACAGGAAATTGCTTGCCTAGTCACCCAACTTCTTAGTTTCTCTATTTTATACCTTATACTTTAGCATCTAACAATCTAGCCCTTGTCCCCACCTCCTCTTCCTTTTAAACCTTCATGCTTTGCCTTCCGCTAATCTTGGATTCTTGGTGCAACAACCAACCAAACCTTTCTTGCCTCTGATGCCACTGTTTACCCTGATCTTCACTCTCTGAACCCCAAACATGAAACATTTTTGCAATTTTTCCCAACTCGGGGATTTCGAATTCTGATTTCGATCTCTTTCGAGACAGTCGTAATTCCACAATCACTCCGGAGCTGTACTAGATTCTCTCTGTTCCCTTGTAACTAGAATTTACCAAATTTTCTCATCACGTTCTCTTGATCTGCTCGATGGTTCTTTAATAAAGGGTCAGTAGTGGGTTGGTTCTCTGGTTTTGGGTTGCAGCAAAGGCTTGTTGTCTTCCCTCTGCCTTAGATCGCATCTCCTGCTGTGAGTTTCGCCGATGCAGTTGATAGCGTGCCTGGTTATAGATTGTGTCCCAAGGCCATCCTAGATTTGACGTACTTTACTGCTTTATAAGCCATGATCACCTTGAGCTCGTGTTGGGGCAAAATCATCGAAGAGCTGGAGAAGGAGATAGGGAAAGAGATGGAAACCCAGCCTCCGTTGATGACTTCTCATAACCAATCAAATGGGAAAAAGCAATCGCCATTTTTTTCTCACCTTTTTACTTATTATTGGAGTGGAAAAAGGTTCAACCCAGAGAAATTAAAGGGTCAGAATGTTAAAATAAAGTGGAAGAAAAAAATGGTTTTTCTCTTCCTCCTCGTGGCTAATTTGTTTCCTGAGCAAAGTTCAAAATTTTCTGAGAATTTTATGGAGGAAAAGAAAATTGGAACAAGGGAAAACTGGAAGACTCTTATTCACTTCTAAAATACCTATCAAGTCACTGTGGGTTCGATCACCCCACCCCCATAATCCGACAAAAAATGCTACGTGATTGGGTTAGGTTATCTTCTCCATCTTGAACAAGCAGATATTTTTCCCCTTATATAAAACATTAATACTTTATTTGAACACTATACTTGCATATTTTGATTCTGAGTTAAAAAAAAAATCACTTTAGGTTTGGTTTGATTGTTAAAGTGTTGAGATAGAATGGAGAGGTCCAGAGTTGACCTTAGTCTCATTATTCCCCTTTTCTCAAAATGTCACACAAAACTGATTCGATTGTTTTTCAGATCTCGAAAATGATGTCATTCACTTCCATTAGAATATTAATACATTTTTCATTGTACACTTGTAACTATGCTTCTCAATACCAAAACAAAAAAAAAAACAATTTGACATACCAAATTTTGAATAGTTTGTTGTCATTGTGGATGATTATATGTTATGCTTTTCTTTTTTGTTACTTAGAAATATCCTACAAACTAGTTTATATACTCGTCGTTGCTTTGGGATTATATTAAGTATCAGAAAATAATATATATTGAAATGCTATAAAAATATTATTAAAAAATTATTATCATCCAAATAATAATTTAAACACTACCATAAAAAAACTTGAAATTTTTGTTAAAAAATAAATATAAAAATTTCTACTTTCTTTGTTTCAAAACCTTTAAATTGGAGAGATTGAGATGAGATATATTTTTTTTTTCAATTTTTCTCCTATAAAAAAGGTAATGACTAAACTATTCGTTTTCAAATATTAATTATTTATTTGAAATTTTTATCAAATTTTTTAGGCAACTTTGCATGTTTAAAAAATTTGAGAAAATGAAAATTTTGAAAATAGTTTTACCTAATATTAATGATTTATTTGACTTTTATTTATTATGATATTAATTTGTTTGGTTTAAAAAAAATCATAACAAATCATGTTGAATTTAATTTTAATTTTAATATTCATTTCCTCTAAAGTACATGTATACTAATGAAATTGATGTTGTTTAATAATTATAAAGAAAAATGGATTTGATCCACATAAATGTTGAACTTTTAATTTGGCTTTTGTGTTTTCTATTCATTGTTGGATATGTGACTTCTTATTATTGTTTTATACCCAAAATACATTATATTAAAAATTACAAAGATAAAGAGAGAAAATTGTACGAACTCAATTGGGTGGATATAGGTTTTTACATTAAAAAAATTGATTTCTAACCATCGGGTTAGGGACTATCTTAATGCACATAGCAATTAGTTGTTAACAAATAACTATATGTCCAGTTGTATGAGTGTATAATAGTATTATATTATTATAGTAATTATTTTAATTCTATAGTAAATGGTTTAGAAATTCTTCTATATATAAGTTCACATAACATTATCATAATTAAATATCTTTTTATTAGAAATGATTTTATTCCGAACCAAACAAAATTTTTGAAATTTTAAATTAATAGTGTGTCATGTGTCAGCATCAAATTTACTCTGTTATAAAAAATCCTTGCAAAATGGTACAAGTAAACAACTGAAAAAATAAGATACTATTAGAAATGCAAGTTCAAAATGTCTGAACTAATATAGTAAATATTAAAACATAGGACATAATATAGTTTAAAGTTTTTTCAAGTTAGACAAAAACTAAGCAAAAATAATCATATTACAAATAGTTTTTTTTCTACTTATATTACAATTGTTAATATTAAGAAAAAAATAATTCTAAACAGTTCTCCAATGATCAATATAGTGCAAATTGAGGGTCTCCAGTACGTGATACCAAAATATGAGTACAAGTAAAGAAAACTATCAACATTAATGAACCTTTTATGAAGTCAATCCATTTGTTTGTTCTTCAAATATATAGGCACCAGTCTATTACAATCATACTATAATTATTTCATTTTTTTTTTGTCTTCTCTTAAGCTTTAATTCAAAAATATCTAGATTCATCCAAACATAAGGAATTACCAAAACATTTGACTGTTCACATATTACAATATAAAGGATTAGTCAATCAAATAATAGATAGGAAATGGGTCAATTTGAAAATAAATGAATTGCTTGTCATAGAATATTATTCTTGTCAAATTTAACCCTAATCTTAAAAAAAAAAAAAGGCCTTTATTTCAAAAGACTTTTATTTTTATAAATAAGATTGAGTGGCAGATCTAAAATATTTTGAAAGTGAGGTCCATAGATAAGCCTAAGTTATAATCAATCCTAAAATTTAAATTAATTAAAAGTTAAACTTCAAGTTATAACACAACTATCTAAATAGAATATCCATTTTATACCCCTTATCTTGTAAATCTCTTAGTATAAAAAAAATACAATCATTTAAATAATTTTTTTGAGTTAATTCTAAATAGTACACTTACAAATAAATATTATTTTGAGGAACCTTTATTTTTAATTTAAAGTAAGTTATTAAATTTTATTGATTTTCAAAATAAAGGACTTTTATAATAACTATATATATGTTTTGAATTTAACTTTAAATTGAATAAGTCCTTAAAATTATTAAGAAGCTTTAAAAATACATTTTGAAAGAGAATTATCACTATTAATATTTTTCATTTTTTAGAATAAAACAATTCTATATTAGAGTTTATAATTTCATAATAAAAATAATTAGGAAAAAAGCTCATGTTTTTTTTGTTTCAATAATTTTCTTTTCATAAAAATATTATTGTATTTTCTCTTCTACTATATTTTTATTTAGAATAGTGGCATCCAATATAAAATTAAAGTGATCAATATATTATTTGATTTGTTACTTCATTTTGTTGCTGAATTGAGTTGTGTGGTTCTAGTTGATAGACGCAATTTTTTTTTATGAATAAAAGAGAATTTTTTTCATTTTATTTTAGGTTATGACTCTTATGTATACGCCTAAAGCTCAAGTGTTTAACTATTCTCTTATTTTGTAGGCCAATTTTTGTTGGCCCTAACTTTTAATATTGTAAAATTATTTTTTTAACATGACAAAAAAAGTCTTAACATATATTTTGTTGAACTTATTGGTTATTATCTGATTTAAAAAATAGATATATGTAAAAAATTAACTTCATTATAATCGTAGAAATATCTTTCTACTTTATTGTTGACATGTTCTCAATTAACTAAAACACTACCTAGAAAATTGCTTTACAAAAATGCTACTTATGTTAGATGTTAAAAGTAATTTGTACGCCTTATATAGTTGCATGTTTAACATCTACACTGATTTTAATTTTATATGACAAGAAAAATCCAACTTAGGGCCTTCAGTGTTTTTTTTTTGGGTTCATTGTAGGAAATACTTTATAAGGGTAATAAATTAAAATCGACAAAAAAACTTTCATATTGGGAGATAATTGCCATTTTTTGTAGAGCTGCAGTTTAACAATTGTCAACACTTGTTGCACAAGAAGTTCAATCATCTTTATTGTATTGAGTTGCAATTTTTATTTTTTTATTTATTTATTTTTGTCATTTTATATCAAAACAAAAAAGAATTGTAAGAATCGTAGGCATACTTGACAGGTAAATATAAATTCAAGGGGAAATATGTCTTTGGTATTGAATAAAAAAATTATTTAGAAAAATAATTTGATTATTTCTAGCCACATTAATTCAAAATTTGAGATTTAGCAAAATTAAGATTAATCTAAATTTAATCTTGTATTTATCTATCTAAATTTAAATTTTGATTGTAAGTAAAAAATTACAACTTTAACTGTAACGTGTCACTATCATATTGCATAAGAAAGTTAGTGGTATATTCGGTAAATCATATGCAAAAATTTATGGTAACTTACTAAAAAATTAAAGCATGCCACTCGTCGGCTTCACAATCGCTCTTATTAAGAAAAAGATAAAATTATCCTTAGATGTATATATATATATACTGGATAAAAATATAGTACTTTTTATAGTATTAGAAAATAGAAAATGCTCATTTTTTTTAGATTTAAAAAGTTTCGGAACCATATATAACATTATCATAAGGAAATTAGTGAGCTTTGAATCTCCATGACTCCATCCATGTGCCTTTATTACTTTGCAATGGTTGGGATGTGGTTTTATTAATATTAGAACCGATGTCAAATAACAGTCTTGTGTTATCTTCAATTATTACAATATTGTGTGTTGATATATCTAAGAACCAAACTAACCATCATCCATTATTGACTACAAGTGAATTTTGTGTTT
The DNA here is from genome assembly GCA_000696445.1 of Aquilaria agallochum. NCBI lineage: Eukaryota > Viridiplantae > Streptophyta > Magnoliopsida > Malvales > Thymelaeaceae > Aquilaria > Aquilaria agallochum. The sequence goes on from KK899983.1 coordinate 87,656, forward strand.
CATTGGTGTAAGCTGGTCCGACTGTTTTAAGGGATAATTGCATTTTATCCCTGAGGTTTAGGTAAAATTATACTTTGTCCTTCTATTTTAGAAATATACATTTTACTCCAGCCTTTTTAATACAATCCAACAGCAACTTTTGAAATTTTAATTTAGACATTATGGTAGTCATCTTCCAGTAATTTCAATTTGTTTGGCAATTTTTTATAGTTAATGAACGTTTTAAATTGTTAGTTTTTTCTCTCTGTATTTATTTTAGTTTTTAAAATAACATTTTTTAAATATCAATTCATTATAAAAAATACTATCAATATTGAAATTGCTTGAAAATGACAATCATATAGTCTAAATTAAGATTTTAGAAATTATTGTTGGACTGTATTAAAAGGGCAGAGAGTAAAGTGTATACTGTTTAGACGATGGGTAAAATGTAATTTTACCTAAACCTCAGGGGGTAAATTGTAGTTAACCCTTGTTTTAAAGTTCATTAAAATATTTATTATTTTAAATTTTTTTTTATTCAGAAGTAATTCTATTTACAAACTAACATTTTACATACTTGATAATCATTTAATTTTTTTTTTACCAATCTATTTTCACATCCAACTTAGAAAAAACAAGGTCTGCTGGCCTACAAGATGTAGCAGATATTTTTTTACAATAAATTTAGTAAGAAAAATTATAATAATGCTAAATTAAAAAATATGAGAAAAATTGACTAAAGCCAAATTACTTGAACAATAATCAAAGGCAGGTAAATAGAAACATCACTTCATATGTACTTCTAGATAATGTATAATTTTGTTATCAAAAATAATTCACTAAAATTTTTCCTCTTTTATCAACTTAAATTTTATTTTTTAATATCAATGAAAATTTTATTTAGAAAAACTTATTTTCAATTTTAGTAATTATGAACCAAATTATTTTATTAAACCATAGAGAACAGTTCATACAACAAAATGCAATCATCAATAATAAAATAATATGATTAAAACACAAAATTGTGTTCAATTTATATTAATAATTTAACAATTTAACCATTAATTTAATAAAGATAAAAATAAAAATAAAAAAAATTAACTAGAGCTGAATCAACCAGAGCCATAGCTAGAAGTAGGCAAATTATAATGATTAAAATTTTATTTTTAAATAAAATTTTTTAAAAAATGCAACAGAAAAAGTTTGAATCAAGACAGCAAATGAAAAAATATTAGGTATTAAAAAAATGGCTTAACACAAAATTGATCTAATGAATGTAAAAAAAAAAGGCTTAACACAAAAATAAATAAATTATGTTAACCAAAGTCTTACTTTAGAATATAGTACATAAAAATAATAAAAAAGTTTGGGGACCAAGAGAACAAGCAGAAATAATCTAGTCAAATATTTATTAAATTTGAGGACCAAAATAAAACATGGATGGAACATAGGGACTAACGTGGAAAAATGTATAAGCTTAGGTACTCAATTGAGATTTAACCAGAGCAAAGCGTGAGACAACCTAAAACTAAAAAGTTGCAAAATAGGCCCTTAAAATTGCAATTAATTTTTGAAAATGGGATCAAACTTAAAAAGGGTTAATTGCATTTGAAAAATAAAAAATAAAGAGGCAAAAGCAAAAAAAAAATAAAAACTGTTCATCTTCAATGATGAACATTGAAAACCTCATAACTTTTAGACATAAGCGAGATATGTTGGTGCATTCTATAGCAACATTAATAATAATATAATTAATATAAGTCATTGATGGAACAATGTAAAATAATAAGACTTACCTTGATATTAAGTTAAATCTTAGTATAAATAATTGTAAATACATAGAATAGCCAATTGAAGATGTGTTTATATAGTATCAAAAGAGCGTTAAAGATAACAAATGAAAAATTATTAAAATAATTCTATTAATTAATTCAAATAAAACCATTAAGAGAAAGAAAATTTATGGTATTTATAGTGTAGAATAAAATTACATAATATACATGCATAAGTTTTCTAGATTTTTACTTACTAATGAATTAATGATAAAATGAAACATTTTAAGAATCATGCATTCATGCATAATACAAATTGTCCACTCATTTCAACTAATTAAAATTCAAAATCAAATCTATGTAAAATTCTCATGCATTATGACAAATTGTCCACTCACTTCAACTAATCAAAATTCTCAATCGAATTTATATAAAATGCTCATTCCTTATAAAAAAATGTGCATTTGTTTTAACTAATTAAAACTTTGAATCAAACTTATATAATTGAAACTTTGAGTCAAACCATGCAAAAAAAAAAATTTTTTGTATTTAATATTGTTAATAAAAGCATGTCCCTCACTTTCATTTAAGGTTTTATCATCTTAAATTTAAACAGGCAATCAAAATTTTTATTTTCCTAAAAATTCATGAAATGCATCTAAAAGCCTACCACACTTATAACTAGGGATCGAGACACCCTTTTTCCTTGCTCTTTAAAAACCTTTGACTTTTGGTATGTATAAAAATTTTGATTAGCAAAAGAAAAAAAAAGGTTTATGATAGATCAAAAAAGATTGGGACCATTACGGTAGAAATGTTAGATTCAAGGACTAAAGAGCGATTTTGACCATTTTAGAGGAGAAGAAAAAGAAAAGGTAAATTACATCTATGCCCTTAACCTTTTATTGTTGTCCTATGTTGGACCATAACCTCAAAATCCTTAATCTCAATTTTTATTTCATTTTAGACATTTAGAAGATGAAAAATGTTAAAAATAATGAAAATGGCCACGTGGCATGCCAGGTTGGGGCAGTCGTCCATATGGCGCAATGAATCACCAGCTATAGATGCCTGCAATTAGCCACATTAGGCATTTAAGGCCTATGTTAGAAAAAAATGAAGAAATTTATGGCTTATATGGGGTTAGCCCACATCTTTCCTTCCTCCTCTTTCCCTTGCCACCTCTAGCCCTTTCTCACCTCCTCTGACCTTAGCCAATTACGCCCAATTATTGCTTGATTTCATCTGATGTCAATGCCCCAGTTTCAGCCCATTGTCCTTAATTTCACCATCCTCGATTTCACCCTCAACTTTGTCCGATTTCAACCCACCATTTCAACCCTTGATTTCACACTCGTTTTTGTTTGTCATTTGCCTCTGCCATCCTCGATTTCTCTCGCCATTTGATTCCCCCACTAATTGCGCTTGCTTCCTCAAACATCCTTAATTTCGTTATCCATTACGAGCTCTCGATGTGTACTGGCCGACGAAAGAAACTAAGGGAAATGTTTAGGTGGGTTTAGGGTTCAGTTGTAGAGGGCAACGGGGGATGATTGTGGCTCAAGACTGGCGGATTTGACGAGAGATGGTAGTGCAGTGAAGCAGGAATGACGGGCTAGGGGGAGCAGTAGTCTAGGGTTTTGTGGGAGGGGAGCGACAATTGAGAAAAATTTTGGGCTTTAAGGGAGGGAAGTGAAAAATTAGGGAACTAGACTACTATTTACTTTTTATTATTTTTTTCTTTCTTCCTTTTCCACGTCAATGCCACTGTGGCAAATTGCCCATGCTAGTGTGCCATATGGCCAATTCCGTCAATTTTATCACTTTTTGTTTGCTAGAGATTTAAAATGGAATAAAAAATTGATGTTGAGGACGTCTTATGCGAGATTTTGAGGTTAGGGTCCTAAATAGAATAATAATAAAATATTATGGGCCATAAATGTAATTTACCAAAAAAAAGTGAAACGTGGGAGATCTGTCAAAAAAAGGAACAAAATACTCTTGGGTCCCTATAATATTTATTATTTCTAGTTATAGTCCTCATATTTTATAATGTACCAATCATGCCACCATCAGCAAGTGGTCTACCCTCTAGTTGGGGACAACACCCAAAAGTGAGGGAGCATTTTGGCGGGCATGAAATATTCAGTGACTAAAAGAAGGGTTTGACCATAAATCTGTAGAAGCAAAAAAAAAAAAAAAACAGAGGCCACGTGTGAATAAACCGTAAAAAATGGTTCCTCTTTTATAATAGTATAATGTAATAAAAATACTTGATTCTACTGAGAAAAATATATTTTTATGTTTCTTAAATTACAGTACATTTCAATAACGTAAGTGAAAATATGGTACTATTAAATAAAAAAGTCAAAAACTTTTGCTTCTTAAGCTTGTCTTAGAGCTGTATTTTGTCCACGGTACCTGGATTCCAGCGTCACGGTCACCTTTCTACTAAATCCAAACACCTTAAGAGTCTAAGATGTTACAAATTCCCATGAGTCCACGTTGTCATCAATCCCCGAGAACCTGAAACTATTGCGAAGTCGGATTCAATCCCAGAGAATAGTGAAGTTTGAGCCAAGGCCAACTTTTGATCAATGGCTGCGTTGAATTTGGCTCGGATTGGGAACAAGAACAGGAATCCAGTTGCTGAATTCGCCGAGACTCGCAGAGCTTCTCCTAGCTTGTCGACTCGGCCATGTCGAGTTGGGTTGAAGGTCTCTGCTTCCGGGGTTAAAACAGAGCCGGATTTGGGTGTAACTGTAAACGGGTTGAAATTGCCCAACCCGTTTGTTATCGGGTCTGGTCCACCGGGCACGAACTACACAGTCATGAAGAGGGCCTTCGATGAAGGTTGGGGTGCTGTGATTGCTAAAACTGTGAGTTCTATCGGAAATTTGTTTGATTAGGTTTGGATCTAAATTTGGCTAACTGTCATTCTTTTATTGAAAAGTTGATTAACTTTATAGATTCATGGGAGAGAACAAAGTGCGTTGCTTAAACTCAAAGTCTTCATGATCAGTTGATCATATGTTCCCTTTTCTACATGCGGGAGTAATGAAATGATCGAGTTTGCTTTCTCATCTTCAACTCGTATTGGATCTTTGAGATTTGATATATGATTTGCCCAGGGCTCAGAAAGTACATAGATCTTCCTCTAACATAAGTAACACTTGCTTCTGTTTGTGGTGACTTAAGTGTATATGTGGTAAAATAAGTGATCTTTAACGTTGCTAATGGATCATAGGAAGCTCGACCAGCTGCTTTATAGCTGGGGACTAACAGAGTGAGAAGGTGGTACTAGTAAGGATTAGTATCTCACTTGTGGAGGGCTTTTCCAGGTCAGGAAATATAAGTTAAATTGTCAACTGCTGATGTTCAGTAGCCGAATCTGTTGATAACAGGAAGTTCACTTGACCTGCATTTATCTATTTCTAGTGAGTATTCAGTCAAGCTTTAGCCATGACATGTCCAAAGAAATAGGGTTCGGCGATATGATTGATTATCCACCTATGAGCGACCGCCCTGTTAATGATAAGGGCAGTTCATTTAGATACTTAATTTGTGCCTGCCACTTCAAATTTTCTCTATGAAGATCAATATTCAATAAAAGGAGGTTTCTTTGCATAAGCAAATCCATAAAATTATAACTTTGGGATTAAATTGTAAACTGACCTTAACATTTTTTTTCTTCTTCATTATTGTGCAAGAAAATTTCCAACCTAGAAACTTTTTGTTTTTAGTATCTTTACTTATTCCCAGTTGCATTTGAAGTATGTTGATCATCTGGATCATTACTTGTAATTAATTGGCATGTTGTCTGTAAAATTTGTATCACCAGGTGTCACTAGAAGCAGACAAAGTAATAAATGTCACTCCTCGGTATGCTCGGCTGCGAGCTGGAGTAAATGGATCGGCAAAAGGACAGATTATCGGGTGGGAGAATATAGAACTCATAAGTGATCGACCTCTTGAAACTATGTTGAAAGAATTTAAGCAACTAAAAGAAGAATATCCAGACAGGATTCTCATTGCTTCTATAATGGAGGAATATAATAAAGCTGCATGGGAAGAACTTATCGATCGGGTTGAGCAAACTGGCATTGTAAGCTGTTAAATTGGATAAGGCTAGCTTTTAACCATTTAAACACAGCTTTGGAGGCATTGGTCATTTGTATCACATGTTATTACTTGTAGGATGCTATTGAAGTAAATTTCTCCTGCCCTCATGGCATGCCAGAGCGTAAAATGGGTGCTGCAGTTGGGCAAGATTGCACGTTGTTGGAGGAGGTTTGTGGATGGGTAAATGCAAAAGCCACTGTTCCTGTGTGGGGAAAGATGACTCCTAATATTACTGACATTACACAGGTGTGGCTTTTGTTTATTTATTTTTTCCTTCACATAGAGACAGTTGTCTCGACTTACACAGATTTTTCACCTGAATATACGACTGATTTCCCATTTTTTTCATTAGTCTAAAGAATGTTTGCACATTCAATCCTTCTAGGACATGTGTTGGATCTAATGTTAAGGGATTATAGATAAATCTCTGCAACTGAAGCCTTTTTTCATTTTTTTTTTTCATTTCTCCTTTTAAGCTTCAACTTCAACTTCAACTACAGTAAAACTTGCTGGAAACCTGCCATTGGTGCAGAAGCAACTGTCTAATGGATGAATGTTTTATTTGCCATATCCATGACATCGTTGAACTTGTAGTCTAGAGACGTCAAGGCTGCAAAGTTGTAAGACATGTTCTTTAAGCTATCATTCAAAGATTCATCATGATGTGCCGTGAAGATCACGAAAAATAAGAAAATCACCTGAGACCTACAAACATAGTGAGCATGTGTCTGAGAGCTTGGTAATTCGTAACAAGGTCTCCTCAACATGTTCTCATACTGGTTGTTTCTAGGATACCTGTGGAGGGAAAGTTCTCTGTTTCCATTTCCTACTTGAGTATAACCAAATTCAGAATTTAAGCTATAAGCGTCCTTTAAAGGATTTTTTTGTGACTATTAGGGTTTGAATGATGAATCATATTGACATAAAAGACTTTTTCATCCACTGAAAATGTTTTTTATGCTTATAAATTTAATTTTTAGAGTCAAACAATGCATTTGATGTAGATTTTCAAACATATTCATTTATGATTGAAACCTCGCTTCTTCAACTTCCTGAGTTGACTGAATATTTTGTTTGGACACCATGAGATAAATCTTCCAGTGGAGTGGACCAGAGTTGTGTGCTATACATGATGCTCTTCTACTTCCTTCTAATTATTTTTTTCTTACTGGCTCAAGCTAAAACTGTGCCAAGTTATAATTGTGAGTTTATTGTTCTCTTATTGTGAACAGCCAGCCAGGGTCGCTTTAAGTTCCGGATGTGAAGGTGTATCTGCTATTAATACAATCACGAGTGTCATGGGAATAAATCTCAAGTCCTTGCGTCCAGAGCCATGTGTTGAAGGGTTTGTGTTTTTGTTTTTTAAGCCTTCCTAGTTTCGTTCATCAAACTCTGGGGATAAGTTTCTTTTTTATTTATTTGTTTTTCCAGGTATTCAACTCCTGGGGGCTACTCTGCCAAAGCAGTCCACCCTATTGCACTTGCAAAAGTGATGAATATTGCAAAAATGATGAAATCAGAATTCAATGACAAGGAGTACTCACTTTCAGCAATTGGGGGCGTTGAGACTGGCAATGATGCTGCTGAATTTATACTTCTCGGGGCCAACACTGTTCAGGTATGACCAGAAAATGGTTGATTTAACTTCTTCCATATGCCAATGTATATACCAAAACTTGCTTTTGCTTTAGACATTTACCATGGTGTTTGACTTCTTTAAAGTCTATAGGAATATGTTTTCTCTTAAGCATATGGAATCTAAATATAATTTTCATATTTCTTCTTTTGCTTTTTATCTGTGCATCACAAAATCAAGCAATAGTTGCAACTGAGCAGTTCTTTTCCTAGCATGTGTGAACTATAATATCATATTTGTGTCTGTCTCCAGTTTACTGCACTACAGAGATTATAGCGACATGCCTTGGTGATTCATACTGCAGGTTTCACAATGACTCTGAAATCCACGGGAAATCTTTTTATCTATTTCTTTTTATTTGGCTTTTGGCATAAACTTACGGGACTTATTTATCATTTCTTGCCATGTGGAGCTTTTAACTAGTGTCTAAGATTTGTGTTTGTCTAATTTGGAACTTGAGTTCCAAAACTTTTCAATTCTTTCTTTAGCATGAGTTGAGTATCAATCTTTTGCCCATTGCCATCTCATTACCCTTTTCCGTACATGTGGGCAAAACCCATGATGGCAATAGTTCTGAAATTATACTTTTATCTTTTGCTCATAAGGGGGTATGTTAGGAAGGGCATATGGTGTAGAACATAGTCATTTTATGTTTGCATGAATTTTACAGTGTCAATATGACGTTCAAAGTTAACTGAAATTACGAACTACATGTCACTGGCCCCTGTGCAGTTGCGATTGAGGTGGCATCGTGGTAGATGATGATTCTTTCTCCTGATTTCTCAGCATTCGATTTGATGTTCTGGCTGACAGGTCTGCACTGGCGTGATGATGCATGGATATGGGCTTGTGAAGCAACTTTGTGAAGAGCTTAAAGATTTCATGAGGATGCACAACTTCTCATCCATAGAGGATTTTAGAGGGTATAAAAGAAAAAAAAAATCAAATTTATGTTATGTAGATGTGCAAGAAGAACAAGACACTTTTGGTTGATGTACATGTACTAAGTTTTCTTTTTGCGTTACTCATGTTCATCTTCGGTATCTTTCAGAGCGTCTCTTGGATATTTCACTACTCATATGGATTTAGTGCGAAGGCAGCAAGAAGCAATTCAGCAGAGAAAAGCTGTCAGAAAAGGTTTGCAGTCTGACAAAGATTGGACCGACGATGGATTTGTCAAAGAGACTGAGAGCATGGTGTCTAATTAAATTGTGAGACCCTGTAAGCTCTCTCTTCTATAATTGAAAATAATGGACCTCCTTTCCATTCATGGTATATGCATATATTATTTGAGCGTTGGAATTGCACTCGGTCCAGCAGACAGCTGAGCTGATGGAAATAGGAATACCAAGTAGTGCTTTTCTTGATAACATTTATAACCACTTTAATTTTGATATAACTAGAAAATTGATTGAGATGCATGAACATTACACCTGATTGATATCTTAAACAGTGCCGGTAGGCAAATACTGATCCGAGTTAACATGTCCTGATATTGAACTGTGAAAATAGTTGTCTGTTTCTCTTTTTCTCTAGTAACAGATGGCACCGGGTAGATTGCATCAGTAGATTCCTAAATAGCACATTTCCATCCAATCTATCGTGGAATTTAGTAATAGTAGAACACTTGCACTGTCTCATTAATGACGAAAATACACGATAGATAACATGTGTAGAGCATAGCGCTTTCAGACATTAATAATATGGCATCTCCTTAGCCTAAGAGCATCGTAGAAGTCGGTCAGCTATATATTGTTTTTTCATGTCCCATAAGATTATCCTGCTGGTTTCGCATTGTTTTGTTACTGCTGGTTTTAGTCATTAGTAGCTTGTTTGGCAATACCTCAGGTGCTTGGAGTTGGGATTTGAGCTAACAAAAGGATCCGACAAAGAAGAAAGCAGAAGACATGCTCAGGTTCATGTGTAGTATCTCACTCCTGGTTGCTGTTGGCAACATCTGAATTTTTAATATTGTCGCCGCTGCCCCACTTTGCAGCTCCAGATTTGTTATCCTTGCAAAATAAAAGAAGCTGTCAACTTACAGAAGTTCTTTGCTTTGTTGAATGTGAAAGGAAATGCCAGAGTTTCCAGCTATGCACATTTAACTTTGACTTGATTTTGTTCTTAACAAGAATGGCAAGAAAAATGTTTTAGAACAAGCTAAAGCTTCTCTAAAAGGTTACATATTTATGAAGAAACCGAGCTAAAGGTTTGACCTTTGCTCCAACTACTATCTATAGAAAGTCAAGCTAATAAGTGGGAAAAATCAGTTACCAAAAAGATATTCTCTGGTTTAGGGCTATCTGTTGTGAGCTCTCCAAGCTGCGAATACACGTTTTTGAAGAAAGCTAAAGTCTCCAGCTGAGGTTCTTCCATGGCTTCTTTCAGTTTGCTTAGTGCCAAGCAATATGCTTCCTGCATCCCAATTTATCAGAATAGTCATCTAAGTTTGATTTGGAGAGTTCAAAAAATGGAAAAAGAAGAAAAAGCAGAAAAGTCACTACCATGAAGCTGTCTAATTCAGAGCGAAACGCAACACCGTACAGAGGCTTATGATCAACTTTTCTTTGGTTTAGCCATTCATACTTGCTTGAGTGGGTAATGCCACCAACCTGAGAGAAGAAAACGATTAACAAACATCATATTCCCATAGCTTTTACTGGGGGAACTAGAAAACGCACAAGTATTTGAAGACTTGGCAACTAAACCTGCAAGCACTTCAAATGGTTCTCGACAAGCGTCGCAAACAAAGGATGGTCAGAGATCTTCCTCTTGAGAAGTTCCCCATTCTCTGCCTCTTCTTCCTTCTTCACCCTGACACTTTCTCTACTCTCTTCCATCTTCTCTAGCTGACTAGCTCCTCACCTGACCGTTTTACCATAAACATATATACAGTTTCCAGATATATATATAATGGTGAAGGCGCACAAATTACAGAGGCACCCATATTTTGGAATGACCCATGCATGCAATTGGCAACTGGCATGTTACACAGACGAAAGCAACACTTCGAATGGTTTTTCTCGAATCATAAGAAGCCTTTTCCATTTTCCATGGTACGTTTCCTTATATTCACTGTTTATTCTCTCACTTTTTGCAGCACATCTTCCAAGTCCGTCACTGTTTACATCATTGGATCGCTCCAATTTCGTTACTGTTTCCCCTTGTAGTATTATCTGCAGTACTTACTCTTGTTTTGATTTTGTTTGCCTATTTCGTTCACACTTTTAGGTGAAGCCTCCTGATACTGTTTCGTCAATCGGCTCACTTGGAAGCACTCAAAAAGGTTACCTTCCTATGCATATAACAGTACAGAAAATAATACATTTTTCTGAGCAATCTGATACTGAGATGTAACAGAGCTTATTTGAATGCCATATAAAAAAGTGCTCTGGCTACAGCTCTATTATTTTGATACAGTGAACACCCAGTAGCAGTAACTGTGAGTGAATAGACAGTAGCCAGTAACTGCCAAGCTCATCAACTATATGGTATAGACAGTGCCAACTTGCACAAGAGCTGCGTGTGGAACTTTCAATGCCACATGAGGCTCCCGGCCATTCTTGTCGATGAAAACGTAGATCATGAGGAGAAGTCGCTTTACCAAGTTCGAGCCAGGGGCAGTCTTAATATGAGACTGTCCGAAGAGGTACGTAGTCCCACTTTCCCGAGCATCAACCAGTTCCTGCAACTCATCTCTAGTAGACCCTCCACTTCTAGGACACTTGTCGGGCAACATGAATCGCACCTTCTTTTTCTTCTTTACCGGACTGCAGCCTCTTGCGAATAAAATTCCTGATTGAGCTTCATATTTTGTAGGGCTAGCTGCATTTTCGATATCTGAGCAGGTGTCTTCTACAGGTACCAAAGCGCCTTCAGGGCATGATCTGCCAACAACAATCATTCTACCTTCTGACGATGCAAGTGACTCTGACTCAGTTTCTTCCAAGGAAATGAACTCGCCAATGGCACGGATTATCTCTTCCTCAAAATCATCTGTATCCCTAATATGATCACAGTATCCATAACGAACAATGCACCGGAAGATTCTATCTTCTCTGTGTCCTATCCTACCCACGAGATACTGTCTACCAGAGGGGACAAACGGCAAGGGTTGAGCCTTGAAGGTTACAAAGATAAGCACTTGGTGGAATGCAGGGAGATTGGTAATGAAATGGGAGAAGAAACTCGGGACTCCTGTCACTATATCTGTGTATACAAAACCAATGCCGGGTACCCTTGAAACCCCAAGTCTAGGGCTCAAATCGGTCAGCCAGTCTACAGATACCTTGTTCTGTAAGTCAAGTTCATATTTCCTCTTTGTCCCATAATGCCAGGCAAGCATTATAGTTAAGGACAAGAAAGTAAGGATCATCAGATACCATGCTCCCCGGTGAAAGTTTAATACGCATGAAGACAGAAACACAAGCTCGATAAAGCCGAAGAACACAAGGAAGCAGGCAGACTGAAGCAGACTCTTCTCCCAATACAAAGTGATTACAAGCGACATTAGAAAAGTTGTTACCAGCATGCCCAAAACGATGGCCATACCTGCAAAGGAAGAAACAGACGTCTGTTAGCTGCAATCAATTCAATTTAGAAATCTGATTATGAAAAATGAGTTGATTGTAGTACATATTTACCAGCTGCATATCCAATTAGCTCAGGGTCTTGGAAACCAATGGTCACAATGAGACTGAGAGCCATCAATAACCAGTTGACATCTGGTATGTAAACCTGGCCGTGTATCTTGTCCGACGTGTGAATAACCTTTACTCGTGGGAAACAGCCAAGTGCCAGACACTGGTTTATGATGGAAAAACATCCTGTTATGGCAGCCTGACTTCCCACGGAAGATGCAAGTAGAGACAGAACTATGAAGACATTGTGAAGAATGCCTGCATTTGTTTGCGAGTGTACTTTATCAACATGAGTTCCAGTTCAAACGCAAACCAAACAGAAGAAAGAGAATCACCAGGTACAGAAGCACTAAGTTGATTAAAATTCTGAGGTTGGACTTCCTTTCGTGAAAGGCAATGGTTTATGAATGCAGCTTGACCTGCATACGATAAAAGAAGAACCGGATACACGAAGCTGACAAATGCCATCTTCAGCAGACCCCGGAAGACAAGTCCTATGAGTTGAAACCGCTGCAAGTAATGTGGTTAAGAGTGCAACTACATTCAGTACCTTAATTGAATTCTTTGAGAAATGTCCTAAATCTGCAAACATTGCCTCTGACCCTGCAGAAAATAATCAAAGCACTACTTCTTACGCAAACATTTGAAAATACAACATAAATTTGCCTGAAACTCAGTCTGTACTGACCAGCAACACAGAGAATAACGTTGCTCAATGCCCTCCATCTTTTGAAGCTTGTTTTCTTGAAAAATCTGAACATGTAAACTGGGGAGATTGCACTTAGGATGGAGGAATCGTAACGAGATATATTGTATATGCCCACCCCACCAATGAAGAGGAGCCAAGCAATAACAATTGGGGCAAACATCAAACCAAGTCTTTTGCTTCCACAATTCTGCAGCATGAAAAGGCATACCAATATGGCGCATGCTGATGGAACAGATACATCTGACATAGATCAAATGCCAAAGGTAAGTGAATTAGTAAAAATTCGTACGATCATCAATGCTGTTCAACTTGCAACGGAAGTTGGCTTTTTCTTTTCTTGGTCATCTGGGCCAGGCAGTCTCATGGATATATGGCTTTGGACATTGCACTCAAAACACTTGGCTTAAGAAGGAAAAACATAAATCAACTTGATGAAGTTGATAAAACTGGTCATGCGAATGTAAATAAAGTTCAGAGTACTCACTGTGTTCTCCATCATCTTCCTTCTTTAACAACAGAACTGTAAAAGAATAAACAGAAAAAGAAGAGGAATGAAGTTAGAGATACATATAAAGTTGTCATCTAAAGATGATTGGTGACTATTACACAAAACTTGACATGATCGTCCTGGTGAATCTTACATTTGATATCTCTCAATGCTCGCGGAAAACTTGATGAAGCTGATAAGACTGGTCATGCAAAAGAGGAAAATAAGATGGAAATGTTCAAGTTGACAGACAGAAGAAGAACAGAAAGGAATTAACAGCCAGTGACGAATTGCATTAATATTGAGCTAGATGCTATTCTAGCAACTAGAAATAGGTGGATCACCACACCTGAAATAGCTGGGGTAAGCACTGCATCTGCTATCATCATCGAACAACCAAAGAGGGCCAAGAATAGCATAAAGTACTGACTGCTTTTATGTTTCTCGATAGCACTTTTGGCCTTTGATTCAACCTTGGTCTTAGAAGGACTTCCCAGTTCATAATCCACAATTTCATTAGCACGTGGTTCACTTGGAAGTAGACCAACTCTTGCATGCCTGCACAGCAACGAGTACAAGGCGAAAGTCCCACCTGCAATAGTCTTCAAAAGGTTAACTCAATTATTCAGGTGAAAATGTATGGAATCCAGTAACAGTAGACTTTGTTCCTACAGCCACGCAGTGCATGAGATGGTGCAAATCCAGAGGAAATGAAGTAAAGCAGTTGCCCTTACCTTCTCCATCATCATCAGCGCTCAGCACGATGAATGCATACTTCAGTAATGAAATAGTTGTCAAAGCCCAGAAGATGAAGGATAGGTATTCACGTGTCTCGATTGAACCTGGTCCAAAATAGTGCCGATGAATGGATCCAAAGACATATAATGGAGTAGTACCCAAGCGACCGTAAATGACCCCAATGCTCTGGAATGATAACAGGAGTGTGCATTTCCTGTTCCCCTATACAAGGAAATTGATGATTAGAAATGAAGAAGAAAAAGGTTTTTTTTTTTTTGCATTCGGTCCCCAAGTAAATAAAATCGATTAGGCTTTAACTACTAATTGCAGAAAAATGCTTGAAAGTCATAACAATTTGCTGAAAATTTATGAAGGCTCGCCTTTGCTAAACCTTCCCTGCGGGACATTCTGATGTACCCTTTGGCGATGACAGAATCCTTATTTCCCTTGCATTATAAGCTCCAACCCAGAGCTTAACCTCCAATCGCTTGATGATAAGAAACAAGGGAAATAAAAATTCAATCACATAGATGCAGGCAGCAGAAATGTAGAAGCAGTTGTTTAAATGGACACTGGAATTTCCTATGGAATTTCACGGGTCATGTCTAACTTGGAAGATGGAGTAACACAAAACATGTTCAACTCTTCAATGGCAAGCCATCGCCAATGGAGTTCTAGGGATCATTTCCAAGCAACGAAAATGAGGATCCAAATGCATGCCAATAAGATAGTGAAAAGTACAAGCTCTTGGAAAAGTAAGAGGATAGGGAGAAGCAAATAAATTACAGCGAAGCTGCTGCAAAAGGTGGCTTTGCTGGGAGCCGCATCCATGGAAGGAAGACACATAAAAAATGGATGAGACTAAGAAGCAATGTTGGTGGTCACTTTCATAAATATCAATGCAAAACCATGGTGGGTAATGGCTAGTGACAAAACAATTAGTCTATGCAAACTAATGGCATAGGCGAATGAGAATTGAAGCGATGGATCTATTCAATTCAGCTCCGCTCCGCTCCAATTAATCAACCGTTTTCATACCTAGCCAGCCTGCACGACAGACACTAAGCGACACGCCAAGCCACGGAAACAGACACAAGATACACTCTCGGGACGTCCATCCATGTTCGTAACCTGGCTGGCTAATTTCACAGCTATGAATTGTTTTTTCTGCTGATTTTTTAATTGTAGTCATTTGACAATGGTAGCATCTAAGTAGAATGCCGGACGGCTATACTGAATAAATAAAGAGCAAAATGCAAGCAAGCATTTTTGTTTTTTTATAGAAACAATTTTATGGGTATGACCTGATCGAATCAATCATGCTATCCTATCCTATCCTATCCTATCACATACCCCCTTTTTGGTGGACATGGAAGTTTCAAGAGAACAGCCAGCATGCGTACAAAAGTTGGATCCTGCGCCTGTTTGAGTTCATATCCCAGATTCTACTTTTACTATCTTTTTCTTTTTTTATATAAGAAATGACCCCGTGTTCAGAAAGAAGTTCAGTTTCATATGACTGGCCATCGCACCCACGACTCTTGCATTCGACTCGAGTGGGGAAGCAAGGTCAATCACAGCAACTACATTTTTCAAAAAATAAAAAAAGAAAAACAAAGATGGAAGAGAAACAGGTCATTCATAAAAAAACAACGTCCTGTCCAAAACTCGAAACGATCTCGTCTATCACCCTCACTCATACGCCTTCTCCCAGTCATCAGCAACTTCAGGTTGCTCTGTCTCAGTAAGATCCACTTCAGCTTCCCCAACAGCTGTAGGATTCAATTTCCCTGCGTTAGACTCTTTCTTTGAACTCAATGTGTCTCGAGCCAAATTTGATGGCTCAGATGCAGCGACTTTGGCAGAAGATGAGCTTCCAACAGGTTCCGACTCCAGAACACTATAGCGGTTAATGGAAGCAGAAACTGGAGCTTCCATCCCTTTCTGCGTTGATATCTGTTGAGTAGGCGAAACATCTGAATGCTCTTCACCCCCCCATGAATCATCCACCCAAATAGATTCCTGGACTACAGCCTTCTTCCATGGATTGACTTTCAAAGTTGAATTAAGCCCGGCTCCTGCTCCTCCCCAGGCATTGATTGCTGAAGATGCTGCTGAACCTCCTCCATTCTGAGAAACCACCACAGCTCCATGATACAGTGACCCATGATCCAGCCTCCTCATAGCAGTTGCTGCTCGAGCAGGATCATGAAATACGGCCAATGCATTCTTGTCATTTAACCAAACAAGTTCACATTCCCCACCAAATCTCAAAACTAGTGCACTTATATCTGCCTCCCTTGGTAAATCAAGAAATGAAACAACAAGCCTGGGGTCCATATCTACCAATGGATCAAAAGCCGGTGGATGTGGAACCCCAATGGAGGTCGAAGCTTTGACTCCAATGACTCGTGCTGGTGGTTTAGATTTAGGGGTAACATGAACCACAATGAAACGCTTGGGTTCCCATCCAGCAGCACCTATTGCAAGCTTCCATCTCTCGGCTATTAGCCTAACTGCATCTCTCTTGTCTTTCAGCATCGGGCAGAATACATGAACCTTAAGACTGCTTGTGGTTCCTCGGTTCTTGCCAAGCACCAAAAATTTGCATCTCTCCTCAACAGATAACACCCACTTTGGATCACGTCTATAAATATCAGAAATCAAGTCAGATGCTGCAGGACTCTCCCCAAAATGGAGAGCATCCAAGTTTGGGGAAGTAATGTCAAAAGCATCTGCAAGGACCCGTTTCCGCTCCAACTTCGCACAATCATCATCACACATTAATTTTCTCTGACCAAGAGGAATCTTCTTGCCAGTAGACTCCACAGGTTGAAGGGGCGCTGGCAATTTTTGTACAATAGAGGCTTCAAAAACAGAATCAGCATTGTATCCACCATTGCTCCCCCCAGCATCACAAGGCACATTTGAGGTTATACGGCCACAAGAACACGTGATCGTGACTGGGAAATCACATCTAACATCTGGACATAGTGAGGAGGGGTGACAAGCTGCCATACATGTGTGCCGGCAGTCTCTGCGAGGGGCACCACAAATCTGTCCACACGAAGACTTTGGTCCTGAGGCTGATCCACAAGAGTTGTCACAAGGTGGTGGGTGACAAGTTCTGCCACATGCATGCATGCCACATTGCCTCATCTTGCCACACAGTTTATTGCACCTGATATCCTTTGAACCACACGGTATGTTCCTGAGAACAACATGGCCACCAATGCACTCCTTTGCCACAGGGATGGAACACGGTGGGCAATCTCCAAAATGGCAGCTGTGTGAAGCGGAGTGACCACAAGGCTGAGGAACTGAACAAGGGAGCTGACAAGAAGGTGGAGGTGTACCACAAGGCAATGGGGGCGGGATTGATATTCTCCCACAGGCACATGTCAGATCAGTAAAGATTGTATCCAAACAAGGACGGCAGTGACCACTATGACATAATGACTCGCAGGAATGCTGCCCACATCTCAGCTTCTTACCACAAGCAATCTGGCATAAGTGCGGATCCCAATTGCCAGAAAAAAGGTTGTTCGAGTTTGAGAGAGGACAGCAGCGCTCACTGCATCTGTGCCTGCCACAACTTTTCTTACGGCCACAAGGTTTGTCACAGGCAAATACCTCATTCTTCGTAGTAGTTTTGTAACATTCCACCCTCCGTGAAGATGACCCACAACGGCATTTTTGGTTGACAACAACTTCACAAGGAGGGCAATCACCAGCATGACACAGCTGGTTACACCGGTGCACTTGACAAGGAAGAAGTTTACTGCATACCTCTGTACATGTAGGAATTGGGTCCAAACAACTCTGTCTGAGGTCCTGCAAGCTTGTTTTGCCACAGTAACAAGACTTAATCCTTCCAGGCATCAGCTCACATTCACCACATGGACCAGGATGACAAGCCTCACCACAATTATGGTTGCCACAGCTAAGCTTCTTCCCACAATTCGAACTACAAGTGAAAACACCATCTTCTGCCTTCACGTCTCCCTTCACCACCATGTCTCCACAGATGACAACTTCCATCCTTTTCTTGCAGAAACATGAGGCGTTGATCATAACCTGGCAAGGATCACAAGGGCCAATGTGACACATTCTCTCACAACGATGACGCCTGCACTCAAGAAGCTTATCACAGAGCTGACCACACGTCAGATCAGACTTTCTGTCAGAGCACCTCGTTGTGACAACTTTCTTCCCGCAAGGACAAGGACGAGGAGGCGCAAATGCTTTACAAGGAGGACATGGACCAGGGTGACACTGCAAAACACATACATGGGGACAATGGTCTTCCTTATTTCCAACAGAACTTGAAAACTCCTTATCCAGTGGCTTCCCACAAGGCTCCCCGCATGAATGTGGCGTCAAATACAGATCAGAAGGCGGGTCGATTCTCTCCCCACAGAAGCAAACGTACCGAATCTCCTTCGAAGACGTCAACTGCACAGATTGACAACCTGGACACCGCCAATTGAAACCCTGGTTCTTCTCTGCCACCAAATCAATGGAGGTTGGCGCTCTAGCCCACTTCTTGATACAACTGAGATGGAAAATAGAGTAACAGCTGGAACACGACCATACGGGGGAAGACCTTCTCACCATATCATAACAAATCATGCACTCGATGCTACCTTTCATTAACTTATCCTTTATCTCCTGCACAAGCTGGGGCAAGTTCGGATCCTTCGCATCCCTTTGCTTCCCGCTCTCCCCCTTGTAGGCAACCGGCCGGCGACCTATGAGACCCCTCGAAGCATTATTTGCTCGTCTGCTACTCTCATTTGGAGCTGCGCCATGGTTGGCCTGCTCAGCCCCGACGACTGGGTTCGAGTTAGAGTTGGGCGGCTGAGGGTTGACGACGGTGGTGGCGGATCCTCTAGGGATCCACTGCTGACGACCGTTTTGAGCCGGAAATCGAGACCTGTTATTCTCCCTTCTTTCGCTCCGTACTTGAGAGCTCATATTCTCAGAAAATGAGGAACACCCAGAATCCGTTGGCGCCAGCAACGAATCAATCAGAAAGAAAATAGAAGCGCAATCAACCAGACGCTCCGAAACCTAGATTCAACGCCCCTAAAATCGGGAACAAGAACCAAGAACACAATCAGAAATTCAGGCGCATATCGAGAGCGGCTTCAAACAAAAACAAACAGGGGAAAATGAAGAAAGGAATTGGGAAATCACGAAAGTACCTTACAAAACCAAAAATGGATGGGATGGGATTGTCGGATAGAGTAGAATGAAGTAGGATTTGAGGAGGAGAAATGTTTGATCCTCTCTGTTTGATATGTGTCCCTCGCCTCGGCAGATCGGTGTGGCCTGTGGGAAGGGAAGTGGTATGTGTTCTGGTTGGCTCGGAGCAAAATATTAATGGGCTTTTCTAGGCCCAGAAATTGAGCGAAAATGGTAAGAGGACAGAATATATAGGGTCCGATTGGCGTGCGGATGAAGTAAGTCAAACCGAAGCCGCCTCCACCACACGAAGAGGAAGCGAGTAAGTCAAACCGAGCCGCCTCCACTGCAAGAAGTAGAAGCGATGACCTTATTATTATTACGATTATTTTTTTTTCTCCACTCTTTTTTTTTTTAACAAATAAATTATTTTTTTATGTTTTTATTTTTTATAATTTTCCCACGAGTCGTTGCCCTTGGCCGTCACTCAACGGCCAAACTTAACGGGCTTTGTCCGTCATAAATATTGGGCCTTAGCCTTACTGGTCTTTTGGGCCTAAGCTCTTATTTTTGTTATCGTGTAAAACGACACATTTGATCCACCCACCCCTCCGCCTTATCTACGGTAACTAGCTACGATTTTTCTTTTCTGACTACAGTAACTTGATTTTGGGCTTGCTTCGGCCCACTTTCTGCGTCTCCACCGTCTGGGCTTCGACGGCCAACCTTTGTTACCGGCTGGGAAAGCAACGAATTGCTCCAGTTCTTCCCTGCCCGCCAAGTAGGTCTGTCAATTTGATTAGCACAGTTCCGCAAGAACTCTCTGGGGTCTCCACCCAGTTGCTTTATTCATCACCTCTCTGCCTCTCGCTTTATTCACACTTTGCCTCCCCTCAGCATTTCGCCATTTTTGCAGGATCCAACGATTCAGACCGCCTTACAGTCATCGATCGATTAGGTTTCCACAATCTTCGAACACTGTTCATGGGATATTTGGGCTAAGAATTGCGGTGGTGATCTTAGTTTTTCAGTTTGTGTGGGACCTGTTTCTTCCAAGAATTGCGGTCCGGAGGAAGCATTCTACCTCAGGGGGATGCAGGCGGCAGGTCGCATGAAGAGGGTGAGCCTTTGTCTCAATTCCTCTTCATTTTTTGTACGGCATATGCACTAAATTCTGTGTTGAGAGGTCTTTCTTGACTCAGAAACTCGAATAGCGAAGTAGAGATCCGGCATGGGGAAAGCAGAGATGGCTCGCTTCCCACCCATGACATTTGTTTCATGATTAGTTAAAGGGGTGAGTCCTAAGAGTGCAAGTTAAGACTTTATTTCTAGCCAACAACGTGATATGTCTTCATACCAACACGACAGTAATTTTACTGTTTCCAAATCTTAATCTTAAACCAATATACGTTGAAAATAGTTACTTCCTCTCTCCCAAAATTTTTTATCCATTTAATTTTTTTATTGTATTTTGACTAAAATTTATTATTATTATTATTATTTATTAAAAAAAATTAAAAAATATATTTAAAAATTACTTGTCTTGCATATATAATTTTTTTTTATTTTTATATTAAAAATAAAAAATCTTAGATTAATTATAAAAAATAAATGGAGCAAAAATTTTTGGGTCAAATGGATTACTTTATAATTATAAAAGAGGTATTTGTACAAATAAGGAAGTAATCCTAGTGTCCCAAAGATCAATCTTAAACAAACATATGTTGAAAATAAAATTGCATGGTTTTAGTGTAGTAAAAATTGACCTGTATCTCCCAACACACGATTCACACTATGCTACTTGGGCCTAGAAGCCAGAAATAAAAATTGCTTGAGTTACAGTGTAAGCACAAATTTACCTGTTTCTCCTAACACATGGTCCACGCTGTGCTACTTGGACCCATATGGTAAACCCGCATTATTGTTTCAAATAGGCTTAGCCTCCACCTTGGGGCCCTACCTCATGTTTCTAAAAGACTTGCAGTTTTCCGTGCTATCTCTTGGTGGAAAATCTCATGTTACGCATTTTTTAATGTGCAATTTATAAAAACCCACCCAATTAATGATTTTTCTGACCTATATTTATTCTTCTTTTATTTTGAAAAACTTACAGTTTTTCCCGTAAAAAATTAAAATGCCACTTCTGTCAACTTATCTGATATGTCAGTGGGCCAAATGGCTTAATTGACTAACAAGATTTTAAATTTATGCAAATTAACTACAAGATTCATCTCATGTCACCTCTAATTCATTTTCCCTAGATGCATGATAAATTTCTAATAATTTTATCATTCATGAATAATTTCTATATTTATAAATTTACTATTAATTTCTAAATCTATAATATATTTATATGTTTATAAACCAAGTTTATGCTTGTGATTAATATTAATATTTATTTTTTAACATCTTATTCATTTTTAATTAATTCAAATGGAGAAGTGTCATTTTTTAGGATAAATATATTTTAACTAATTTGATGCATTTGTTGTCACTAATTTGATAGATTTCTTATCTAAATACCTTTAATATGAACTAAACCATATGCTATATCATTGAGCTAGTTATATGGGTAGTGGAAGTAAGTGGTGTTTTTATTGGTAGATAGCGACAAATAAGGGAAGTGTAATGTGAACTAATCAACTTAATTAATGATAACGGTAATTACAACAAATTTTGAAAGAAAAAATAAAAAATCTTGCTTCCATATATTTATATTGCACTATGCGGATTTATTATTAGTTTTATTCAATGTTATTCCAATTAATCAACCAATAATCAATTAATCAATCAATCAATCAATCAATCTCTCTCTCTCTCTCTCTCTCTCTTTCTCTCTCTCTCTCTCTCTCTCTCTCTTTTCTGGTGACTGATTTGTAGATAATAGATTCAATTAAAAGACAATAGAAAACTAATACAAACCTACAAATTTGTTCATATGATTTTTTCCTACACAAGAAACTGATGCATGAATTAATATGGTAATTCACAAAGAAAAAGATGAGAAAAATAATATGATCTAGTCATAGATAAATAAAATAAAATAAATATAATCAAAGCAACAAAAAAAGCATGATTGTACATTACATGTTGCTAAAAGTTATAGAATGTGTATATTTCTTTCATATAATGAGAACTAGTTTTTAAAATGAAATGAAATTAGATAAATATATTTGTCCTAAAAGATGATACTTTTTATTTAAACTAATTGAAAAATAAATAAGATGTCAAAAAGTAAATATTAATATTAATTACAAACATGAATTTTGTTAAAAAAATGAAAATATATTATAGATTTAAAAATTATTCAGAAATAGAAAATTTATTAAAAGTGTATCATATATTTTGGGAAAATTGGATTTGAGGTAGCATAAGACGAATATTGTGATTGATTTGCACTATTTACAAATCTTGTTGGCCAATCAGGGCATTAGGCCCACTTGCATAATAGACAAGATGACGAATGTAAGATTTCAAGGGGAAAAAGTGTAGCTTTTACAAAATAAAGGGGATAAGTATAGGTTAGGCTAAACATTGGAGGTGCTTTTGTAGATTTACCTTGTTTGATTATAGACAAATAAACTTTTATTAAACCAGTGGTATCGGGCCTCAAGTGAGTGAAATCGACACCTATACTTTATAGCAAACAACAAATGATGAGGTGGGATGATAGGGCCTCACGATGAACAGTAAATAGGCGATGGCAGGACTAGATTGGCGAGGGGTGGAAACGAGCCGAGCCGAGCCCGAACACCCCTAGGCTCGAAGCTCGGCTCGAGTTCGACGAGCTCGGAAAAATGGGCTCGAAGCTCGGCTCCAAAAAGCTCGAATTTGGCTCGATAAGCTCGAAGCTCGAATCGGGCTCGATAAGCTCAAAGCTCGAATTAAGAAACGTGTTAAAGTTTTCATAACAAACAAAAACCAAAAAAAGATCATACAACTTAATAATTTAGTACAACTGAACATAAAGTTAACTACACATAATCCAAGTTCAACAATCAATAAACAAGGAAGTTCATGAATCATTCAAATTAACAAGTCAATTCAAAGTTTTCAAGTTCATTCTAAGACAATGAAGGTTAGCCTCTCTTCATTTCTTGTCCAGCCAGCAATAGCATCTGGATCTCCTTCATGTCAAGTGAATACCTATAATGGTGATTCATGTACCAAAAACAAAATGTATACATTATTTCTATAAATCTTGTATATTAAAACAAAGAAGGAATCAAGATAGAAGATGGAATTTGTACAAAAAAAA
>KK899983.1:115996-133373 GCA_000696445.1 Aquilaria agallochum
GCTTGGCTCGTTTCCACATGACCAAAAGAGGAAACGATAGGAGAAACTAGGCAGTTCCTCACAATAGAATAACATATTAATAACTATGATAAAACTTCAAAACTAATGGCGAATGAAAGCAAAACGTTTTAGCTTGCAAGATGAGTACAAGGAAATATGCACAATAAAGACCTTTAAAAGAGTATGTCTACCCATCTATACCCAAATAATGCATAATCTACCAACACATAGTTAACAGGTTTGAAAAGATTGAATTCAAAATTTTTTAATCTCGGTAACAATTTTTTTTTCTTTTTCTTTTTAAGAAAGCAAATTCAACTAGTTATGAATAGTTGTGTAAGAACTCTAACTCGATTTGTAAAGTTCAGCTTAAGTGATTTTTCTTGTCAAGAACAAGAGCAATTCTTTTTTTGGGTCCTATTTGTATAAAATGAGAGGCTATCATTAGCTAATGGATGGTGTGTAACACATTGGTCACCATTGAGTTTTCTCATAATCTCAAGAAATCACCTCTAAAAATTACTCTTACATTTTTTTATTTAGTTATTTATGTTCATATAACACTACTATTATAGATAGATAGTCATGCAAATATGAATAGTTGTTTATACAAACTGGTACTTTTTTTCTAATGCTATTTTTATGTTTAGTAAGTTACTACATAACTTTGCATGTCCATAGCGGTAGAAATATTTGTTTATAACATTGTAAATTGACAATGACACATACAAATATAATTCTTAAGTACACTAGAATGTTATATATTACTCCTTCATTTCTTAATTCTTTGAACCAATCTCTTTATCAAATATATCAAAATGAAGTAATTTCCTAAATTGATAGTGATTTATTAAATTGCATGTTTTGTTACTAAAAAGCCAAATTATGACAGATAATTATTAGTTTTATAAGGATACTTAAAATAAAAATTTGTCCAGCACTTTATGATAAAGGAATTGAGTCAAGGAAATTGGTACCAATTGAGTAATATTTTGACCAAATTATGAACAATAATGTAATTCAATACTCAAATCTATTCAGAACTCAAGGCTACATAATATAAAGGGTTTTTACAGTTATCCCCTGCACTTTTGGTGATATTACACTTACTCCTTGCCTTTTTAACACCATTGGTAAAAATTACCACTAGTCTCCTTGAATTTAGTCTAGTTTACAATTATACCCAAAGATTTAGAAAACTACAATTTTTCAATATTACTCTTCACCTCCTCATCCTTCCACTTCCATTCGATCCTAACCCTTTCCACCACACCAAAGCTATGTCTGTCATTATTGCCCTTCACCAATTAAACCTCTTTTGCTAATCAAACCTCAATACTACTTTCTCCACCAATTGAACCTCAATAGAATCGGACACTCTACCCATCTGTCACCATTTTACCTTGTATGGTACTATAGCAACGGTTTAGGAGTCACAACTAATCAGTTTACACCTAGGTCGATTGGATATTTGTTATAGTCTATAAGAGATTTTAAGATCATGGATCGGTTACACTAAAAAAAATACTAAACATCATTTTAACGCAAAAAATTGTACCATTCGTTCAATTTTTTCTTTTCCTATTTTTTTTGTTTCTTGTAATGCCTGACCTTTGATAAAATAACTTTTATAAATTTTATTTAGTTTTAATCTTTAATTAATTTTTTTTTGTTATACCCTTGTATTTTACTAGACCAACCAAATATGAAATTTGTTTAGATGTCACTAAAATCTCAAAATTTTACTAAATCTATCAAGAATTTGAAAGGGCATCTTGTTTAAACCATGTATCTTATCAAATCAATTGGATTTGAACAAATAAAATTTGTCTCAGGATTTTATCAAAACACTAAAAACAAATCTTTGAAAGATTTATTAAGTATTTTATCACTTAATTCAATTAGATTTTATTAATCTTAATTTAAAAAAATTAAATTAAATTATCTAAATATTTAAGCAACTAGCCTAAAAATGATTTTACGTGTTATCATTTTTTTAAGATGCATTATGAGATTTAAAATAAACATCCTAACTTATATTCTTCTGTGAATTTTATAGTTAATTGATGTATGACCAAACAAACAAATAAATAAAGGGAAATTTGGACTAGGTCAGACGGGTTGAACTAGTTCGGGTATGGGTCACAAACAGGTCATGATCAGGTTTTACAATGATTTAACCTACAACGGTGTCTTCGAGATGATCGGAGGGCTAAGCTTTGGTTCAAGCGATGATGGTGACCTCAAGTTTGGCGGACAGAGCACAACTATGGCAAATTGATGATGGCTGATGAAGTATAGTTTTGCGATCAACTTTTCTCCTTCATTCTATTGTCAACAGTGATGGGGAACACCTGGGACAGACCACTACTAAAAAAATCTCATTTTCCAACGGCCATTTCCAACCACCTCACGTTGGAAAATTAGATTTTCCAACAACCAGCTGTTGGAAACATGGCCGTTGGCAAATGAAGCATTGGAAACAAATTTTCCAATGGTTAAAGGATTGACCGTTGGTATTTCCAATGGTCTAGCTATTGGAAAATGAGCCGTTGAAACATTTCCAATGGCCCATCCTCATTGAAATATTTCCAACGGTTGAACCATTTTCAAACGGCCAAGCCGTTAGAAATATGTCAATGGGCTGAGCCGTTGAAAATGTTTCAACAGCTCAAGCCAATGGAATTTTCCAATGGCTAGGTCATTGGAAAATTTTTTAGATAAAATAAAAAATATATATATAAAGCACTTGAGAATATATTTTATGCAATTATGAAATTTATATTTTATATTTATCAAACACATATATAATACTTTATATTCACAAAAATTAAATTAACTAAAATTTAGTAACGAAAACACTGATAAAAATATTGAAAAATTTACAATTACCTCTCTGAGGTATGCCCTAACCCACAGTTTGCCTCTTCTATTTTGAGAAACCTACACTTTGCCCATTGTGTTTTTTACACTGCTTGATAACAACTTCTAAAACTATATTTAAACTATACGATAATCATCTTCAAATAATTTCAATTTCTCAAATATTTTTTTTATAATTAATAGACATTTTAAACTATCATTTTTTCATTTTTTAAAATATATTTTTCTCCGTATAATTTTAAAGGTTGGTTGGTTGTCAAAAAAATATGAAAAATCTTGAAATTACTGGAATATTATTATTATACAGTTTAAATTAGGATTTTAGAAGTTATTGTTGGACACTATAAAACAAATAGGGGGTAAAGTGTAGGTTTTTTAAAATAAAGAGGGGAAAAGTGTAGATTAGACTAAACCACATGAGGGTTTTTGTAATTTTTTCTAAAATATTTTATATACTACTAAAATTATATTTTCTATTTATTGAAATCGTAAGTTATATTTTATATTATAAAAAATTATCCACTTAAATTCATTAAAAATCACAAAATTCACAACATTATATATATATATATATATATATATTAAAAAACATTATAAAAACTAGAAAATTCACAAGATTAAAAAATCACAACAGATTAACAAAATTACAAAATCCACAACATTCAAGAAAATTACAAGATTCAAAAAAATATAACAAAATAAAAAAATCCACAAGATTCAAACAAACTACCAGATTAAAAAAAATATAACAAAATCATGAAAATCATAATATTAAAAAATAATTTACAAGATTCCAACAAAATAAACAT
This sequence comes from Aquilaria agallochum, assembly GCA_000696445.1. Lineage (NCBI taxonomy): Eukaryota > Viridiplantae > Streptophyta > Magnoliopsida > Malvales > Thymelaeaceae > Aquilaria > Aquilaria agallochum. Next base: position 119,689 of record KK899983.1, read on the forward strand.
AACGGATCTACAATCAAACACCAGATATACAATCAAGAAATCCACTTCCAAATTTAGAATATCCCACCATTACCCAACCGAATCTAGATCCAACAACTAGATTTGATACCGAACAGCAAGGAGGCAAGGCCGAGGATGTAAATGGCGAGGAGGTGATTCGGACGGTCGAGAAAGAGAAGATTGATTCGGATGGCGGAGACGGAGGAGAATGATTCGAGCAGCAGAGAATGAGGAGAATAATTCGAGCAGATGAGGCAGGTTGAACAGCAGACAACGACTCAGATGAAAAGCAATTAGGATGGCGGATGAGCGAGGATGAGGGAGGAGAGGGATTCAGACGATGGATGACCGGGAGATGAGCAAGGGGAGGGATGAACAATGTCGAATAAGGGTGGTTGAGGGAAGAGAAGGATTCAGACGAGATGTGAGAAGAGAAGGAGACAGAGAAGATGAGAGAGATGACGACTATGGTGAATAGTAGTGGCCGGTGGGCTGACCCAGCTCAGATAAGCCTGGGTCGGAGTTTTCGGACCCGGGCATGGCCTATATCAAAGCGGGGTGGGCCTGGGCTTGGTCCAACCCGAGCCCGGGATAGGGTGGGGCAGGTTTGAGCTAGGCTGAGTTAATTCGATTTAAAAAAAATATATTTTAATATGTTTTCAATCATTATTTGATAGTAATTTTATAAAATATATATTTTTTAGAAGAAACACCACAACTAGTGCAAATTTTATTAATGAAAAAACTAAACGACACTTACATAATTCGAAACGTGCCTTACACTTGAAAATGACAAAATGTTCCATGAAAAATATTAAAAGGTAAAACTTAATATATGTGCTTAGCAGCATAATCAAATCAATTACATTCTTTAAATTGTAATGAAAACCTTTAATCTACTTTTATTGATTATCATCAAAACGGACCTCATTATCGGAGCTTTTAATATCTTGTTTTCTTATAGCAGCAAGCGCCTAATCTCGGTTACAGATACAAACCTCAACGGCTTCAGGTGTGAGCCTTAGTCGTTTTTCCGAGATAACTCGTTTCCCTGCACTAAAGACGGCCTCGGAGGCAACGGTTGAGACCAGAACTGCCAAAATCTCTTACGCCAATATGGATAAGATCGGAAATTTTCCTCTTTTATTCTTCCACCACTCAAGGATGTCTTCCTAATTGTTTTCAAATGAAGTGCGGAGGTAATCCTCCCATTCCGCCAATCCCGGGTTTATGGGTCTCAATTGTTTGGGGATATTTGCCGCTAGGTTGAACCTTGATAATAATGAGGAGGTGGAATGTCAGGCGGGTGTTGGATCGGATGACCTAACCTTATCAGAATGCTTAACGGAGTAGAGTTTGTATAACTCTCTCAAATTGTGGTCAGCTTCAGCAAAAATAGCAAGTACAGAAACTTGTGTTTGATCTAAATATATATGATAATATGCTTCTAACAATTGCAAACAACCCATGATTTTGACATTTGGATCTAATACACATGCAACAAGATAAATTTGTGAGACTTGGTTGAAAATAATCAAGCTATTTCTTTTGCATTATTCAATAGTTGGTTTCAAAAACTTATCATTCTTGTATTGGTAAAAAACATAAATGATGTTTACAAAATATAACATTGTTCAGTGTACTGTTAGGTAATAAACCCCAAAGAAAAATTTTGTTACCTCGTAATAATATCTAAGCAATTCAACTAACTTAGAATATTTTTCCCAAGCCTCATCCGTAACCAGTTGCCTTGCACTTTTGAGTTCACAAAGCGAGTCAAAAGATTTGTTCATGATTGAGCGTCATTTAGCATTTCAAATGTTGAGTTTCATCGAGTGGGGCAATCGAATTTAAACCTTTTCCAAGACACATTTTCCCATTTTCAATACAAAATATTTTAATGCATAAGTTTCTTGTTTTAACAAAACATTTCAATACAAAACATTTGCAATTGTTGTAAACTATTTTGGACAGATAAATTCAAAATGTGACAGAAGCAACGAACATGAAAAACATTTCCATCAAGCAGTGGTTCTATTTTTTTCATCAATTCTCTCATCGCCAAATCATTATTTGAAGCATTGTTAAAAGAAATGGACAAAACTTTATTGGCAATAAAAAATTCACATAAACTTTCAATAATACAGTTGAAAATATTCCAACCCATATGATCAGATTCCATACATTTGAAAGCAATTATCCATTTTTGAATAACTCATTCATCATCTATCCAATAAATAGTGACACAATAGTAATTTTATCCTATTGGAGATATCCACATATTAAATGTAAATGACAAACAACGATCAACGGTAGAAAAATATGCTTGTAAAATCACTTCTCCTAGCTTCATACAGTTTAAAGCTTTCTCTCCTAGCTATTTACCTAAATATTTTTTTATAAGCAGGATTTAGATTTTCTTGAATGAATTTTTCTAAGTGTTTATCCTCAGCTTCTTTAAATGGTTTTTTAGTAATTATCATCCAATTAATTAAACATTGCCTAGCAATTTTTAGATTAAATCAAAAAATACTTGGACCACCGGAGCTGCCAATGCCCGTCAGTTGTGTTTGTCCACCGGAAATGTCGTCGATGTCTTCATGGACTTTACTCAAGTGCCTCATGAGGGTGCCCATCCTGGAGTTCAATTTATGTGCGAATTTGTTGTCGCAATGTTTACACTTGGCATACCTTGTTTCGCCTTCCTAAACTTGCTCAAAATGAGCCCAAACGGAAGCCTTCAAATTCCCGCTCTTCACTTGACTCCACTCGGGTTACTCGCTTTGTGGCGTCAGTTGGGACCCCTTGGCAATGAATTGGGCCAGTGAAATTTCCTCAATGTCATCATCAGAGAGTTAATCGTTAAGACCAAGGTCGTATGCTGTCATGTCGATGTTTAGATCATTATCACATTTTTTTGTGAATGCGAGCCTCAATTTTTGCATAACAAACGTCCTCGCAAAAATGAATCGACCCTCGTGCCGAATGAAGGGGAGACAACACCCTTGCCATTGCCGGAGTTCTTCCCTCGTGAAGCCATTAGTGGAAGAAAATAATTGAAGAGATGATTAAGAGGTAATTAAAAAAATATTAGTGAAAGATTAAGAAACTTGGAGAGAGATAGTAGAGAGAATTAGAGAATATTATAGGAGATTGGAGAAGAGAAGATTGGTGAGGAAGTGTGGGAAGGAGGCTGGCTATTTATAGGAGAAGAAAAAATTAGTTTTGCCTAAAAAGCCCTAAAAAATTAGCCGTTAGTGGTTGTTGACTGAGGCTAAAAAAGTCTGAGGGTAAAAAAAAAAAAAAAAGTCTAGAGCCATTAAGGGGGCAGGGTGTAATTTTACCATTCTTTTAGAAATTTGAAAATTGTGCAACAGAAACCTAGAAACGTTCGGCCTGACCCGTTCGAGCCATGGGCCGGTTCGGTCCAGGTTGAACGGGTCAGTGGGCCGGTCTGCCCTGATTTGAGCTTCCTTCATCTTCCAATCCCATATTCGCCCCGGCACCTTCCAAATCCGTTTCGTATTAGGCCAAGCTTGGGTTTGACTGTGTCGGGCCGAGTTTGACCCGAGCCAGGTCTGGTTCAGGCCCGGGTCAACCTGGCCTATTGGCCACCATTAATTGTGAGGTTATGATGTATGAGAGCTATATATTAAGCTTCAGTTAAGGTTAGGTTTAGTTTGGGCTAGGTTGGCCCAATGAATATTTTTGTATGGGCTGGGTTATATATATGATGTGTGTGTGTGTGTGTGTGTGTGTGTGTGTGTGTGTATGCTGTATAAATATAAGATATAAAAATATATATGTTTATGATATATTTTATATATGGTATATAAATATATGATATATATAATATAAATATCTAATTATTATGATATATTATTGTTGTTGTTTATAACAAAATATTTTCAAAATTTTACTTTACTTTCCAAAATTGTAAAATAAATATGATAAAATATTTTATATATGATATACATACATACATGTTACAAAAATATATACATATACGTTATATAAATATACATAAATATGATGTATTTGATATATATATTCTAACATGAGAATTTTCAACAGCTTCACATTGGAAATTGAAATTTTTGAAATTCCTAACTTTCTGGTTTCCAACGGCTCAACGCGTTGGAAAATTTGGCCTTTGGAAAGAGGCCTTTTTTTAGTTGTGGGCATTGGCAGGGTGGCTATTGGAGGCATTGTAGCATTGGCTTTCCTTTTCATGTGTTTTAAATGATTTCTCAGAAAAAATGAGAAAACGTGAATTTGGGTGAGTTCGAATTAGTCAAGACGAGAAGGACAAGTGATTTTGGGGGAAAAGGTCAGGGAATGAGGCAATAAAGCAAAAGGGCGAGGTTAGATAAGAAGGCAGGGAAACAACGAAGATGGATAGAGTCGAAGTGGAGAAGGTGGAGAATGCAAGTGGAAAGATGTGGAGTTGAAGGACAATCTTGAAAAATTGCAGATTTCTAAATCTTCAAGTATAATTATAAACCAAATGAAATTCAATGAGGTTTTCTGTAATTTTAACTGACAGCTGGTTAGCAGCGTTAAAAAGGTGGGGATAAGTGTACATTTTCAAACCTCTAAGTGGGGGAGTGTAATATCATCTAAGATTCAAGAAGGCAACTGTAAAAAGCCCTAAAAGAAAAAAAAACTATATCTGAAACCCATAATAACATCTGCATCTTCTTCAGTTAAATTGAGCTAGCACCTTCATTAATGTGCCATATGTAGAGACAATCTTTTTAAAAGAAAAAAAAACTATATCTGAAACCCATAATTAATATGAGAGTCAAAGAACATATTAATTGTCATTTATTGGAGAATCCCACAGGTCCACACACTTGTAGCTACACACTCACTCGTAATGCACCTAAACCACATAAAAACCCCGTGCACCCCGGAAAAACCATCACCAAGAAAACAAATCATGGCAAAGATCTCTATCAGCCTTCCTCTCTGCCTGGCCTTACTATCTACTATTTCGTTTGGTAGTTTTCCTTTCCTTTTTTTTTTTCCTTCTTACTTGTTTGTTCTCTTCGTTTCCATGCATATATATAATAATTGGATAAAGTAGTTTGCATTAATTTGGTGCAGGATATTCGTTGAGGGTGATGAAAACGAGAGAAGTGGATAAGAAATTGCCAGCGGCAAAGACATGCCAGGCAGCCTGGGGAGGACCGGTGCACAATTGCACAAAGCTGTGCCCTCCCAAGTGCAAGTACTTCACTTGTTTCGACACTTTCTGTCACTGTGTCGTTTCTCTAGTTGCCCCCCAACTGGTGCTCCCTTGCTGTTATGACGCCTGGCCTAAAACTTCTACTGGCACCAACCCTACACCTCCATGCCTGATGTTGAACAATACTGAAACTTGATATATACACCTGTGTGTGTCGATCTGAATAATAAAACTTTGTCTTTTTTTTAGCCGATCGAAAATGGTTTAAGTTCTTGATCGGTACTATCAGAGACATCAGTGAGCCATTCTCGCTCATCATCCATCTAAGTACTTAACTGCTTAATTAGAGTTCCAATTCAGCTCTAACAAAGAGATATCTTGCTTGCCATTCATATATTAACATAGATATTATATTATATATATTCACATACTAATTAAGGTACCTGGTGGATTAAAATACTTGCTCACATATGCAGATCAATTCCAGTTGTTCTCAAATTCCTGATATATGTGTAGAATAGAAGACGCAAACATACGACTAAGGAAGCAGCACTAAAAGTGACTTGAATAGCCAAATCGAACTCTAGCTAGTTTCCCCTTCTACCTTTTATCCCTGAATCGACTTGGTTCCAGGTTGTTTCCACATATGTGCGCTCTGTCCACACGTTACAATGATACATCATTAACACTAATCCAGTTTTACATTTTACCAGAGGTTAAGTGTTTTTCTAATAGAATTATAGATTTTTCTGGTACTGCTTTCTTTTCCTCCATCTTATATATCCATACGCACACATGCACACAAACATATAAACATAATTTTTTTGTAAAATTTATAGATGCTTTCCCTACCTTGCCCTAGCCTATGGGCACTATGAAATACTGCTTATAAACCTTTGCCATAATAGGAGCCCCATAGTTTCGTGGTTACATGTTGACATGCCAGTAACCGTCATTGTTGCGAAGATTTGGAATGAGTTTTGTACTAGAACAATGTATTATTTTAGTGGATATGATTTTGGGTCATTAGGCTATTTTAACGGATGATCCTAAATAGCTTCTGATGTATGGTCTGTGTAGGACTGGCCATGACCCATCCCAAAATTTTAATGTTTTTCTTATATATTATATAGTATGTATCATTAACTTTTATATGATATAGAAAATTAGGCTCACTTCTTACAATTCTTGTTAAACTTTAATCATCCATCCTTTATTATAGAAGCTCATTTTGGTCTTGTTCAATGTTAACGTTAGATACTAATGTTAGAGTTCTGAAAAAACTATTCAATGATATCTTTTAACTTTTTACTTTAGTGATTTAATATATGAATTATCCAAAACTTTGATATTGGTATAAGAAACTACCTTTGTTTATTAACTTTTCTTTGTTACTTCCTCATGCTCTAGCCCGCTGTACTACAAAAATGACTCACGTGACAAGCCCACTTATAATTTTTAATTGTTTCCCGTTTTTGAGGTCCATTACTAACACACATTCTCCCAAAACAACAACCCCTAATTTGTTTTATTCCTAATTGCTAGTTTTGCCGAGATGGTGAAGCTACAATTTTTCAATTCCTCTATTAACAAAATCGCAAAAGACAAGAGAACATTGAATCTGATTGAGCATGGCTGAAAAACATTAATTTTTGTTTTCAGTTTTTCATTTATAAAAAATCTATCCTTACAACCATGCCATGACGTCACAATCTGGTTTCACTAGTTCTCAAGTTGCTTGTTAGAGGATGACATTGGTTATCTCTTGAGACAGCAATATTTCAAAAAGAATTAGGGCGAGTTAGTTTCGAATTAATCCGTTTAATGAGGCAGGTGGGTAGGCCGACTGTAAGGGGGTCACGTGGCTTTTGAAACAAAATGGTGTGAGAGGTTGAAAAAATTACAAAGATGTGCCACTTTGTCAAGATATTTGTCTCCCCTTTATCAGTTTCACATCTGCCTACTAAAGCCTAATTATAACAAAACATTGAAAAAATACTCCGATGCAACAAATAAACACCAAAATATGTGGAATTGAACTAGGCCAAAAAAAAAAACAAAGATATTATAGATGAATCAAATGATGATGAACACCGGGTACAGAAAATTGAGAGAAAGGGACAAAAACAGATGGGGAGATCAGAATCCAAAGGCTTGTACCACAAATTGGGCACGAAGTTGACGGCAATCGGCGAAATTGATAAACCCGGTGAAGCTCGATTAACGATGAAGGAAGATAATGCTTACCAAATTGGGAGCTATGGGTGAATTAGATAGCGGCCATACAACAATCTGGAGCTAGCAGTCAATGGAAGCAGCCATGGTCATGAAACTAGTGGAGGAGCAGGCGGACATGCAGTGACTAAGGAGAAACAAATATGAAATATCTGAACAAAGTGGATAAAAGGACAAAGTGGCACAACCTTGTAAATTTTTCAACCTCCCACCCCATTTAAAGAATTTACTCACATGCTGCTCTTTTCCCCCTCATGCGGCACCTACTTCTAGCACTGAATGGGTATTATCAGCAATGTTTTATTATAGTTTGCCTGTTTACACCAACCTACATATTGTGGAGACTTTTAATCTTGACCCTATTCTAAGAATGATGCCAATGAGTATCATGATTGAGAATAAGCTTAGCTGAGTTGAGCAGTAGACTGATCAAGTTTTGAAATATCTATCAAGTTTGATATTTTATTTATGTTTAAATTAAAAAAAATTATGAACAAACCATGAACGATTTTCTAACCAATCCACCACTGGTTGTTTGTTTAAATTAAGGCAAAAGCTAAAATTGAGTTGAGCTGAGCCAAGTAAAAAGTGAATTGAACTTTATTTGAATCATGTATCAAGTTTAAAAATTTGTTTAAAGTTGACTTGATGATAATTTGAACGAGCTACAGATCAGCTAAACCAAACTCGAGCTATTTGTTTATTTTTCACCCTTAGGTTAAACTATAAACATTACTTATTTATTTTGTATTCTATAAAATAGTTTACTATATTGTAGTATAAGTACTTTTTTTTTGTACTAAAAAAGATAGTGAAAGCAGTACTGAAGTAGTTATAGGAAACAAAACATAAAAACCTAGGAAGAAATATGATCAAGCCAAGATCCTTCATAGCTTGCAAGAACTTGTTGTTATCACTGGTTAGTCTGACTCGTGCGTAACACGATCTGACCATTGGAGTACCTAAAGGAGTCACTACACGAGATGAATGCATCCTACAAAGACACTCTGTGTCTCTTGGCAAACAATTGGTTATTCTCTAAATAAGCCCTCTTGCTTCCAATGAATCTAGGCATCATTCTAGTTCCTCCTTTGGTAGCTAAGCCCCAATATTGACCTTGGCAGTGGCATAAAGCCCTTGTGAAGACGTCATTTTAGACAATTGGGTATGCTTAACCTTTGGAGATTTAGTTGTCTTAGAAGAGCAAGAGGCCAAGTTATTTGAGCACTTGCTAGTGAAGGTCATACGTTAGTTGCTTGAGCATGGTTGGGTGTTGATGTTCGAGTTGATCGAAATATGCAGCTTCCTTTTCCCAAGATTTTGAGTTGAAGGGATAGAATATGAATATGTATGTTAATCAAAATCTTTCTTTTTTCCAAAGATTTTGAGTTGTAGGGACAAGAAATGTATATTAATCAAAATCTTTCTTCAAGGAGCCATTTGTTGTTGAGACAATTATCGAGTGTTGATTTTTATGCATTTGAGTACCTAGGAAACTATTAGAAATCCCTATTTTAATCATAGTATCAAAGGAACAGTAGACATACCAAACAATTTTTAAGAAGTTTCGGGGAAATGGTTTTTTCGGTACACATATCCGGATTGTTACCAATCGCCTGTTTTGTCTAAAAGTGAAAGGTCAACCAATGACTATTGTCATCCAAAACCGGCACCCAAATTCCTACCGGCTTGCTTGTAGAAGAGTAAAGGTGCTAATGGTGTCTAAAGTTGATGGCCCTGTTGAGCTTCCTTATCGCGGCTGGTCATAAGTATTTTCACCTGGATTTTGTTAGTTAAGACGGTAATTGCAATGTTATTTGATGCTAGTATTGCTTTTCAGTTCAAACGTTGGTTCACATATGCTTTTTGGTATTTTCTTCGCCATCGTTTTTCTTTCTCCTAAAAGAAGTCCAATCGCAATTTTCTTTTTCTTTTTGGGCGCCATCAAAACAGAGCATTTGTATTATATTTGTGCCACTTTTCAGTCTTACACGCCATCTTAACATGTAACATAGAATTAGTAGTTTAAAAGTTAATAAATCTTGTTGGCTATTCTGTATTAAATATATCTTCCATATAAGATTTTGTAGAACTTGTAACTAATTTTTATTATATATAGTACTCCCTTAATGTAAAAAAAGACTAAGTATATTCATGTTTTTTTGTTATCCCAGAAAACATTAAAACATTTCTGTGAATGAAATGTTTTTTCATTTAAAGTTTCACTATAAAAAACTCAATGAGGAATTTTTTTTTAATTTTTATTTAAACTCTTATTATAGAAAACAAAAACTTAATCTTTTCTATTTTTAGTCATCATTTAATTTCTCATTGCAAAAAACCCAAATTTTTATAAAAATCTTAGTCTTAGAGGCAAAATTGGAAAACAAAATCATAAATAATATATACCTTAATTTTTAAACTCAAAGATATGTTTTATCATTTAGAGGACGAGTAAACTCTATAGTGGGTCCCCTTCATTATTTTCTTGTCCCAATTAGGTCATATAACTTCATTTTGTTCTAGCAAGATCCCTTAACATATATTTCACATTTAGTTTGTGTCCTTTTCATTAATTGTACTGTTAATTTTAATAAACTTTTGATGAAAAATGATAACTTCAATCCCTAAAATTCATTTATCCTACTCCTAATACTATAAACTTTATTCATCTTACTTCTAACACCCTAAAAGTTATAAATATAACACTTCAACCCAAATCAGCAAAGGAAAAAAAACCAAATGAAAAGAACAAAAAAGGTGAATAAAAAAAAAAGCTAAATAAAATAAACATCAACCTAGATGAAAGAAACGAAACATCAGAAAAGGAAAAAATAAAAGAAAAAACCCAATGGAAGAAACGAGTGTCGAACCTAGATCCGCCGCTCCGCCGCCATTCTCGCTCCAAGTGTCCAACGTCTTCTTCATCGCCGTCCAAGCATCCGACGTATTCTTCATTGCTGTCCTCTTTTTCATCGCCGATCTCGCCAGGATCCAAACGGATATGTCGAACTCATGAAAGGCCGTGAAAGAATAAGGAACGGGGTGTGTCAAACCCAAAAGTTAAAGGATCTCGCCAGAATCATAATTGGCTTTTCTCCCCTGTTCTGGCATCACCTGCGGCAAGAGGCACCTGAGATTGGCAGTGCGGCGTGAAGTGAGGCAAGCGCGGTGGACTGGTACCGTCAATCCCATCCCTCACCAAGGCCTTTGCCGCAGATATTGACGCCGACGATGATGATGATGGAAGCCAGCGGCTGGTTGTGCATGGTCCACGACCGCCGATGAAGAAGGCGCCAATCGAAATCTGGTGATGGCAACCTGAATCTGGTGATGGCAACCCAAATCTGGTTTTTTTTTATCGAATATGGTTTTGGTTGTTCTTGATTGCACTCGTTTTGTTTATTCTTGGCCAGGATCTTGTAATTGGGATTTGATTTGTTTAATTGAATATGGCTTTGGTTGTTCTTTATCGTAATCTGTTTAATTTGGGAATCAGTTAAATCAAATTTCTGGGTTGGGGGAAGTTACGCTGGGAATGCAAGATCGGCGACGAGAGAAGATGCATGTAGATGGTGGATTTGGATGACATGGCGATACAGAGAGGAGGAGGTTGCGGGATACGTGAGGTTGGTGTGTGAGGGAGAGTAGTGGTTGATGTGGTCGATATAGAACTTTTAGGGTATTAAACAGGATGAATAAAGTTTAGGGTACTAGGAGTAGGATAATGAATTTTGGGGACTGAAGTTGTTATTTTTTATCAAGATTCCATTAAAATTAATAACCTAACTAATGAAAAAGACCCAAACAAGACACAAAATATAAGGTAAAAGACCTTACTATGACAAAATAAAGTTATGTGACTCGATTAAGACAAAAAAAAAATAAGGAAATAGACACATTATAAAGTTTACCCTTTATATGACAGATGAATAATTTTGTTATTCTCTTTTTGCACATGAATGAGGTTGAAGAGAAAATAGTGGAGAATTGAAACTTGGGCCTCGTGAGAACAAGTGTAAGTCTTAACTATTAGACTAAGACTTTAATTATTACGTATGATAATTCATAATCTCAATATAGCATTGATAATGGTAGGCATGCACACGAAGAAATTTCAGTGGTTTATGTGTTCAAACCAGCCGACATGATGCAAACTAATATCATATTGTTCAAATTCTTGTCAAGTTTTGAGTGATCAATTGTGTTCTTTAAGTTTTGGGCCTGGAAATGTTTGACCCAATTGTGGTTATCTTTCTCTATATATTTTTTCAAAAACTTCACAAATTATTATTCTTATTTATGTACTTTTTATTATTATTTTTTTTTTTTTGGAAGGGTCTATTTTTATATTAATGTTTCATAACATATTTGGCAACAATGGCTGACAGTTGGGACGGTAAAACCTTCGTCCAAAGGAAGAAATCACTGCAATAAAGAGCAACCTAAGCTAAATGATGAGTAACCTCATTCGCCTCATGACAAGCATGGAGTACTTGTCAACCAATCAATCTAGGTAACCTGCTTCGAATTTGGCCAATACAACCATACGCCTCTAACCGTCTCTCCTTGTTTGCTAAGATAGCTTAAACCACCTCTAACATATCAATTTCCATCCATAGGTTGGGGATGCCAAGATCCTTAGCAAGTTTTAGACCTTTCAGGCATGCCAAACTCTCTCCAAAAAATGCATTTGATAAGCTTCCCTTATTCACCCGCAAAAACAACCATTATTTCTCTTCTCTCATTTTGGATAATCATTCCTAACCCCAAGATACTAGGCGGACCAAGAGCGACATCCGAATTCATCTTAAACCAACCCAAAGGCTACTTTGTCCAGTATGTTCAAGGATGAAGGACAACGATAAGGCCATGGTAGATAGTAGACTCATTCATTAATTTCTAACATTTCCAGTTAAGTAATGAAACTGAAAGCCAAGCCGGACCTTGCACTACACCATTATAATTCTTGCATAAAATGACTGTCATTACAATGAAATTTGCCCATTCTTCCGATGAAAGAAACTCCAGTGCCTTTGCCAGCCAAGCTTGCATCAAATCACCATCCAGTTCAGTTAAAAAAAATTGGCCTACGAGGTCGCCAAAGAACTTCTGATGTGATATCATCTCTCAAAACATAAAGAGCAAATTCAACCGAGTGCAAACAGAGGAGGCAACAAGTATTCTGCGTGATTTTTCAGTAAGCTAGGTTATTTGTTAGGCCCTACATGATTTACTTGATGTGGGCACCTGGGCAGGGCGTTCCTTGGTGCTTAGGGATGAGTTTGAATGGCATTCAGAGAAGGAACGTGTGGGACTTGGGGTTAGATTTGGTAGGCTTGCCCGAAGTGGCATTGTTGGGATCGAGCGCGAGCTAAAGTACGCTGGGTGTGCATTTGACCTGCACATGGTGACAGTTAGGCTGGTCTGAGGGAGGTAGGCTTACCTCACATGCATGGTGTGTGCCAGTGATGGTTGGTGAGGTCGTGGGCAATTATTAGGCATAACATAAGGCTTGTTGAATGGCCATGATGTTCCAGACAATTATACACATCCCTAAGCAGTTAGGGTGTAACCGCCAAAGCCTTTTTATAGCTTTTCTTGTGTATTGGTGGCTAGAGTAGAGTTGGTTGGGTACACACGGGGCGTTCCTTGTTGCTTAGGGATGAGTTTGAATGGCATTCAAAGAAGGAACACATGGGACTTGGGGCTAGATTTGGTAGGCTTGCCAGAAGTGGCATTGTTGGGATCGGGTGCGAGCTGAAGTATGCTAGGTGTGTATTTGACCCACACATGGTGACAGTTAGGCTGGTCTAGGGGAGGTAGGCTTACCTCACATGCATAGTGTGTGCCAGTGATGGTTGGCGGAGTCGTGGGTAGTTATTAGGCACAACATGGGGCTTGTTGAATGCCCATGATGTTCCAGACAGTTATGCACATCCCTAAGCAGTTGGGGTGTAACCGCCAAAGCCTTTTTGTAGTTTTTCTTGTGTATTGGTGGCCAGAGTAGAGTTGGATGGGCACACACATAACAGATATTTTATTTCCTTCACTTTTGCAAGTAATAAAGTGTGGGTTGGGGCACTGCCCTGTAATATTGCTTGTGTTGCCTTGTTTTTCAATGTATGTTGGTTGTTGCCATGCGTTTTGTAGCTTTTCTTGTGTATTGGTGGCCAGAGTAGAGTTGGCTGGGCACACACATAATAGATATTTTATTTCCTTCAATTTTACAAGTAATAAAGTGTGGGTTGAGGGCACT
>KK899984.1:5846-24832 GCA_000696445.1 Aquilaria agallochum
ATGGTAAAATAATTTACTAAGGGCAACTTCATTTGTAATTAACTGACTTAATTGGTCAACATTAATGGCTTGGTCAATAGAGAGTGAGCATGTGGGATGGACAAAAGAGGTTGTTGTTTGACAAAATTACGGGGCTTGCCATTGCTTTATTTGGTCTATATCATCTCTTTCTTTCTCTTTCTCCCCTCGATCTTGGTAGAATTTGACTCCCCAACAATCCTAACTCCCAATCTTGTGCATCTAGCAGTAGCAAAGTTTACATTTCCTCCTCTCACCATAAATGACCCACCATGGGCGATACAATCCCCATGCTGGATACAACCCATATTAGTCCCTTCCTACTTGACGCTTCCCTTATTCCAACAACTACGGCCCCATGAAACCTATCACCAATGCTTAGAAGTTGAGGTTGGTTGATCCACCTTCATTTTCCAATCTCGTGCCCCCCTTCTCGCAAAACCCATACCATTGGGTTATAGATCCACCCTCAATTTGATTCCCAGCCCAACNCCTTTTCTGGTTATCAATGTAAGAAAAATTACAGATTTAATTTTTATTTTTCATCTAAGTTATAGTTAAGATACTAAAGATTTATATGTCATTCAAGCTTTGTGACCTTTCGAGTAGAGCTCGAGCTTAAAAAATTGGACTCAAGCAATTCGAGCTCGAGCCTGAGCAATACTGACTATGCTCGAGCTCCATCTAGCCCATTTTACCCTTTAAAAGAAAATAAAGAAGGTTGGCAAAGAACCTAAATAACACAAAATTAGGGGGCATTTACACTTTCTTATTTGGTGGGTTTAGTGACCCATGAATAACCCAAAATTAACCCGGGAATAATGCATTCCCATTTAATTTGTTTAATGCAAACAAACTGCCCCTAAATATGAAAATGTTTGAGTTTTAGAACAACCAAAATATAATATACAACATACATTTTTTAACAAAAGACATAAAAAAAAATTAGTGAAAATGGGTAAATCTATCACTCTTATAATTTTCTTACCCTTGCTATTATTTTTTGAACAAATCTAGCAATTGTTACATTTGAAAATGAATATGTCATTATTGTTAATGTAGCAGACATGGAGACATAGGATAATTTTTGTTTCGATCACAAAATTTATTTGTCCAAAACCATGATCCCTCTAAGTTGTAAATCTTTTATTCCTGCCCTTGACTTCATTATAACCAACTTATAAGTACAATAACTCAAAACCCACAGCATATTCATTGTTTATGCTGCTCTTTCTTAATCCATGCCAAAGGTCTAAGCTACCATAACTTACTATTCATGCTTGGTGATACCAACCCCAATATTATTAGGTTGGAGTAAAGCTCAAAAGACGTAAGCTAAGTTAAAGCCCAAAATAGTCTATAAAGGCTAATGCTCTTACAAAAGGCCCATGACCTATTCCTTTTAGAAGGACTCAATCATGGGGACATGTGTGTAATGATCTATAGGTTACAAAAAACAACTTCCTCGTCCAAAGACCTTAAACCCGAGGGCCACTACTCCCAATGTCTGTGTAAATGTCATTATTGTTCACTTATGAGGTATGAATCAACTTATTGGTATTTGTGCCTTACTTAGAATTCATATTCATTTAATCATTGGAGATCAATCTTTTGAAGTTCTTTATTCCTCCTCACCTAGTGGGCACTCATGTGTGAAGATCTACTCTCTAGCATAAAAGCATCATACTTAGCTTCATTCATCATTAATCTGCCCACAATAGAAATATCTAGTTACTTTTCTTCCCCTTCTTTGATTTGACAAACAATGTAGAAGCCCTAGTGCTGAAACAANAAACAACAGTATTACTCTTTACTTATAACTCACTACCTGTCATTGGAGAAGGCGTACAATGCCACTCACCAAGATTCCTATGGATGGCACATAGAAGAGTCTAATAGGGGCACAATGAGGCTTGACAAAAAATATAACACATATAGTATATTTGAAATTTTAAGATAATCAAAGGCCACAAAGGAAATTTAAATGACTAGATTAATGATTTTACCAAAAGTATCACTCAAGGACACAAATTCTTTGTCGTAATAGAAATGTTTTACTAAATAAGATATTTCAGTGGTACATGACTATCTTCAAATATTTTCTAGGAGTTCGCATTCAATTATATAATTTTTATCTAAGAACTAATAAAAATTGATATTTTCTTTATTCCGTAATATATGTCCCTTGTTCTTTTTACAACCATTATTGATAATACGCCATGAACATATTATGTATGTTTCTTCAAAATGACTCTAATTCAATACCATGATTAAAACAATGAACAATTACAAGATTTAAATAACATGGAATGTATGTTAAAAAAATTTCTAAATATAATAAGTTATTTACTTAATTATTTTTTAAAAAATAATGAGATCTAAAGTGTTGACACACTCTCGAACCATTAAAGTCGGCCAAACACCATAAGCTCGAGGAACACCCATTCTAGGGGACCTTGGCAAGATAGGGAGACTCAATTTAGCTCATAGTCCTAGCTTAGAACACATGATAGGTACCTCGGAATAATCCATGGCTGAGGTACCCACCTAGCACCTCTTATAGGGGACTTTGGCATTTTACATAACCAAGGGACTAAGGACGCTCATTACGAAGGTCCTTCAAAGGACCTCGATTAATCTGTTATGGTTGTACACTTAGCACTGCTACAAGAATGTTGGCTACAAGTGTCAGAATGCTATCTAGTAGGGGCACTCTAGAGTACAGGCTCTGATGTTCTAGATCTAGTTAGCTATGTAACCAACTAGATTCTGATTTCATGCTATATTCACTTCACCTCTACCTATATACACGTGAGAAATTTCTTTGTTTGAGGTAACTAAACAATAACTTCTCCTTTAGCTGAGCTTGACTTCTTACTCTCAAATCTTCTTAAACTTTGCTTAACTTGAGCATTAGAAGCCCCTTCCTTGGAAAACTTCTGGGGACCTTTTAGCTTTTGTCTTTGACATTTCAATTAACCTACACAAGAGATTGGCCATACCAACCCAGCCATGGTGTCTTCTTTTGATAGAAATGATAAAAGATATAAATTAGCATCATGGGCATCACAGCAAAGCTCTCATGATTAAGACCAACCAGTCAAATTAAAGGAATGGGACCTAAGGTACCTAGACTAAAGAGATCCCTATAACATTCATCCACTTTAGAAGATGATTGCCAATTCGTGATGACCATGAGTTTCTTACTTGACTTCCAGGAGAACTTGGTAATGGAAAATAACCAGCAATGCAAAGAAATACTAGGGCATGCAAAACCATCCATGAGGGACATTGATTGAAGATATCTACTAACCTAGTAAGGAAGTATCCCTAGAAGAATAACTATTGTCATAGTGTACATTGGGAGTCCTCTTTTATAAAATTGTCTCACTCCCAGAAAGCCAACCCAGAATGAAGCGCTCTACCTCAAGAGAGCACAAGTTTCTTCACTGGAGAAGTTACTCACTAAAACGGTGATATTAATCACCTAGGCAAGGTACCTGCCATAGAGAATAGGAGAAAACATTTACAACCATGATTAAGAAACTCTTCGAAAGGCTAGAACATTTGTGCAGAGAAACAATCCTCCTGGAAGCATGTTTGGTGCAGATTGGCCAGCACCCTCACTTACAAGAATACCCCATTCACCCATGAGGTGTAGATACACCCATTCCTATTGATTTCAAGTTTCAATGCCATGAGACTTATGATGGCAAAGGAAAGCCCAGGCACATCTCACCAAATACAAGAACTCGATGCTCCACAAATGGATGATCTTGCCTAATACAAGTGCTACAATTGCTTGGTATATTGCCTTGTTTTCTGGTGCCTTTTCTAGCTTTTAAGAGCTCTACATGGCATTTGTACATCATTACATTGAAAGTAAGATGATAGCAGAAATTGCCGCCCAAATGTTCAATATACAATAGAGGAATGGTGGACCTTTCTAGGACTATATTGAGAGGTTTCAATTGGGAAACTCTTAATATGGGTGACTTTTACTTAAAAATGTGCATGCTTGGCATGAGCTGGGGCCTTTTGGCTAACGCACCATTAGCTTTCAAGTTCTCTAGGCAGATTAACTCTTTTGAACATATAATCAGAATTGGCACAAAAGTCACAACTTAGTCTAATGCTAATTGTAACCAAACCTAAAGTAAATAGGTGAACCACGTTCCAACAATAACAACATAGACTACTTTTAGCAATAATGACATAAACTAATACAATGACATGCCTCTTGTATCAGTGTGGGGCCTTTTCGTACTCCTAGCATCAATAACCTGAGCTACATTTATATTAACTTCCTTCACTATAACCTGTCTGCTATTCTTTCCTTCGTTGTCATCAAAGTTGTCAATCTTGGCATTATTTTTTTTTCTTTGTTGCCCTCCTTGTTTCCCTCCTCATCACCTCCCTCTTCCACGTCCTACTACAGGTAAGAGTGCTAAAGCAACTAAAGAAATAGTGATATTTAGTCACACAGTGTGACTAAAAAGGCACTAAAATTCTCAGTCGTATAAACTATAGTCACTCCATCAAGTGCAACTGAAAGTGACTACCAAATATGGCTACCATGCAACTGACTAAGTTTGTCATTCCATTATGTGACTTATAGAGTCAGTCACTCAACTAACGTTTTTTTAATTTAATTTGAAATTTTTTTAGATGAATTAAGAATAATTATAATTATCAAGATTATTAATTCTTAATATTAAAACAATAAATAAAAAGAAAGTTATTATTAATATAAAATTTTAATTAAATATAATTTAATTATCATAAACCCTAGATAATGACATGGCTAAACCCATTGACAGAGCACATCATCAGCACCCTGATTAGCCTGAGCATCACTTTAATGGTTTGGAATTGAATTAAGTTAAAATTAAACATAACTAAATAAAATTCATTAAAACTATTTTATCAATGATTAGGTAAAGAAACAAAAATTTAAGAAGAGGGGAATCAAACCCCCATGATACCAACTTCTAGGCATTATGATAAAGTTATTTTAACGTAACCGACTCACGATCTTCAAATCTCTCATAGACCATAGTAGGTGTCCAATCAACCTGGGCAAAATTAATTTGTGGCAACTCCCAAAAACATGTTGCCACACTTTCTATATAAATCTTCTTAAATCTTCCTCATCATTTCTCTCATTCGCCTTCATCATCTTCTCCATTGTCTTTCTCCCTCACAATTAGCCTAAGATTTTCCTTCGCCATCCTCTCCACCACCTCCATCATGTTTGTCCCCCTCCAACAAGTGGATCTTCAACATCCAAGGTTATATTCTTCAAAGCAATTAATTACATGCTTTAGGGCAACAAGTGTTTTTTTTTTTTTTACTTTTCTTATGTGAAAGCTTTTCAGATTGTTGATAAAATGAATGGACACTACAAGGGGGGAAATCATTTCCTATATCAACTTCCTATGGCAAAGAGCATAGGAAAAAATTTTATAGGAAAACTATTGGACAAAAACACGCTAACTAGTCCATGTGGTTCCTGGCTGATGGTTTTACTGCAATAAAAATGTGATAGATAAATCTGTTGGATAATCTTCGTGCCAAAGCATCCGATGTTTTTTATGTGACTTAAGCGGGTAAGGAGCACATGTGTAGGAAAAATGCTGAAGATATTGTTCTATGTTTTTCCTGCAAAATCTATTTCCTACATTTTTGGGACAAATGAGGATATGAATGCCTTAAAAATGTAGGAAGATTTTTTCCTTCGCTTTTCCTATAGTTTATTTTTCCTAAGTTTTTGTGATGTAAATTGTTACATATTTGCCACGAAACTTTCACACAAATACGATGTTTTAACAAAATATAGTAAAATATAATAAAATTATGCACAAATAAAAAGGGTTTATGAAAATATAGTAAATGAATTTGTAATATATAAAATTAATTAAATGATTTAGTAATTCTTATTCAAGGATTAAAAAACAGATTTTAAGTTTAGATGATATGAAAGAATCCTTGTTCCCAATTTTTTTTATATTAAAAAAATTGTAGAGGGCTTGAAGGGAAAAGAACAAAGCAGCAAAAAAGAAAAAGAAAAAGAAAAAGAAAAATATTCATTTACTCTTGATAGTTGGGAGCCAACAGAAATTAAAGCAATCAGTTAATTTGAGAAGGAAAATTTAGATATAAAAAGATATTTAAATTTAATTAATATTATTTTACTTTTTCAGTAAGAATTAAATGTTCATTTAATGCATATAAACATGTGCCTCTAGGGCACATATTGGACAAACCCTTGTTTTAATACAGTCCGATGGTTTTCAATTGTCATTTGTCCTACAAATTTAAGCTGCTTTATATCCGACAGTTTTCATTTAGTAATTGTCCCACATTTTAAAGGAGTAGGCCATGCGTGGGAGTAAACACCCTTGGGCACCGGGAGGCAAAATTTAATAACAAGGAGGGCGCGCGTGGGAAGATCAAAATCTATTAATCTATTAATAGATATGAAAGCAGGAAGAATGATAATATTAAAAAATTATATTCACATAATTTTTATTTCAATTATTAGATGCTTGCCATGTGTACTTATAAATATTTATACCTATTTTACCCCTATACATGCCATATGTCTTTCCCATATTTATTTTTCTGACATTTTCAGTTTCTTTCCTATCATGATTTTTTCAATTCAAATTTATTTTTATTACCCCATTTCAAACCCACGACCCACGTTCCTAATTTGTTTTGTTATTGTTTTTTCACACGTCCCCGGTCCCACGTTCTTTTCTAACCAATTTTAGAACCCACGTGTCGTACACACAATGGCTGTTCGTTTGACTTCTCCAGTTGAAACTAACCCACAACGAGACAAGCTATTCCTATCCCACATTCACCTAGCAGTTACAAGTTGTGCGTTTGGAGCGTGAGTTTTGCACAGTTACAATCGGCTAGCCCTAACCCATGATTTCACCCCATTAAGGTAACGGCCCGCCCCCTCAAACTGACTCAGTAATTACCGATTAACAGTATGTTACAAAAAGCAAGTACAAATCTTCATAGTTTTGCAGTTACTCATTTCCGCAACTCCACTCTCATTTCATTCACCAGCAGTGAAGGTGCTGAAGAAGGCGTTCCTACTTATTACACCAAGCAAGGTAGTGAAGCAAGTCACCTGTTTTACCAGCAATCACCTACAGGGGTTTTGGGTTTAATCATCAGTCATTTTGTTTTAATTTCAAACACCAATAATCCTTATATCTTGCAACTTGTACTGACAGAATACTTCCATTTTTATATTACAGGTAGAGTTCCTAGAGTCTACTTCAACAGGAAGCAACACCAAGAATCAACCCCTGTACTGTACTTCTTTTTTTTTTTTGTTTCAGAATCAGGGAATTATTTCTGGATATTGAAAATATTTAATTATTTAAATAGAAGCAGAGTGAGCAAAGGAGGTGTACACACTCAGTAGAGAAAGCATAACCTAAGCTTCACAAGTCATGTAAAATTGCAAGTTACAAGTTTTTTGTTTTCTTTCAGAATTAGCGAATTATTTCTGCTCATTGACACTATTACATTATTTAAATGACAGTAGAGTGAGCAGAGGGAGTCAGTTCTACAAACTCAACAGAGAAAGCATAACCTAGGCTACACAAATCAGGTACGAATCCAAGTTAATTCAGTTATTTGGCATCTTTTTTGTGTGCTCATGTTTGCTGGTTGATGCATGTAATAACTATCTATGCTTTTAATACTAGACATAGGGTCGTTGTGAGTCACATTGTGATGGTATCCAGTAACATAGTATAAACGTCTTCTTTAGGAAGGTGTAATGTGGTTTTTTGATGAGTATGTATATTCCGCTTTCTTAGACAATTGTTTTTCTCTTTTTTCTTTATGAAACTTCATCTTTCCGCTTTCTTAGACAGTTGTTTTTCTCTTTTTTCTTTATGAAACTTCATCTTTCCAGGTACAGCTATGGACACAATATTTTCAAAATTAAAGATTTCATTCAGTTTACAAATGAAGCACTCACAGTTTAAGCTGTCAATGTACCATTCAATGTGTTTTAACAAGTAGAAAACAATTATTTTTGACCCCCACAATTCATTTTACAGTTATAATTGATGTAATAGTAAGTCGCAACTTCAAACCATTATTTCATAAAAATCAATTTTAATTCCTTACTGTTTTAGTATGGAAATACAATGCGGTTGATTCTCTTTTACTAACAAAAAAATACATTTTCAGCCCAAAAAATTTTTTGCCCAAAAAAAAGATTTTTAACTTTAACCATGTTCTGCCGGTTTTTGTGAGTGCCTAATGGAGGCCTTATCACTTTCATTAAATATGGATTATTTTAAATGCCGAGTTTCTTTATGGCTACTATTCATTATTTCTCTTTTATGGCTATAATTCATTCTTAGTTTTTAAACAACGCTTTAAATACCCATAGAAAGAACCAATATCAATTCTTACTAGATATCCACACATGTTGTAATGTTTGTTTGCCCATAAATATGTTATGCTGGAAGTTCATTAATATTACTATTTCATTAAGGGAAATATAAAAGGAAATGTTTTATTAGACCCTGTTCTTTTCTTTTTTTTTTATAAAACCAATATTAACCATTCTCTTTCTTTTCAGTGGTTAATAAACAGAGTCCCTGACTTTCATATTCTTAAGCTTCCACATTTTATTTATCTTTAGGGCTTGGTTATTAAATGCTAAATATGTTTTCTATAACTCAAAACAACCCCATTGCATTTTCCCACAGTTATAGACAACATGTAGATAGAAAACAGACTATATTATAAGGTCAAAGTAACCAGCAAGAAATAACTAGAATAAGTAACAACGAATAATTTGAAGTATTTTTTTAAAAAATTCTTCTAAACTTCCAACTTTGGCTTCCCGAATCTTACCCATGAACGCTTGTGTCTCAAAAATCATGGAACAGAGAAAAGAAAGTTAGTCTTCGATTTAAATAGGTAAAAACGTAAACATACTTTAAAAGAATTCAGAAGAGGTTAACGATGTTCTGTGGAAGACCCACAATAACAAACATCACTCTGTGACTGCCACTTGCCATCGATGCAGTGGATCAACCATTGGGAATAAGTTTGATCCGGTTCTAGCAATGTTGATAACAGAAGTCTCTAAATGAACAAAGGCAGAAGACCAACAAAGAACTTAGTAACCGGAAAAAAAACAAGTTTCCAAATACATAAAAGAAAGAAAAGCTTCTATTTACTTGTATTAAAATATAAACAACTTAAAAAGACATGCACACAATTTTTTGTTAATGAGGCCTGTCACGGACTTTCGCGCATGATGGCCATGCACCATCCAAGCAAATCGTAAATGGTTCTTTAAACAACTTCTCACAAAGTCAGTAACACAAGTTAGTAAGGGAATGAACCGAAAAAAAAAACCAAAGGGAAAACTAAGGAAGGGAAAAAATTAAGATTTTTAGTTTTAAACAAAGATTTCATAAATCGGTTAGGATTTTCAAATAAACCATTTAGGGAAGGTTAAAGACGACAGAAAGAGGATCTTAAACATGCAAGCCGATCACATGTCTGAGAAAAAATGATTGGGCCAAAGTTTTAAACCCTATCTACCATGACATCCACAATTAAGAACATATGGCTTTACGAAAAATTGAATAGAAGAAAAATAACCAGAGATTAAACCCAATTTTTTAAAAATTAGGAAACAAAAATACATAACTTACGGTGCCACGGCTACGAGATAATACATACTCCAGGCAGCGGCGCTACATGAACAATCTTACAATGATGATGCTGACATACATTGAAGACATACTACTGATAGCAAAGAACCGAACTCGGGAGACATTTTGGGTGAGAGAGAATACGAGAGAGGAGGGAAAAGCGACAAAGAGGCGCTGGGTGGGGTTAGGACAAAAATGCCATATTTATATTCCTTTGAAATTAATGTTGACTCCCTTACCTATCCTCCATCTACCACTTAAACCCCACCCTTGTAGTGTAACATTCTTAGCACTCTCTCTTGCTTTATTGTAGCCTTGTGGCCATTATTTTCTCAAGAATTTTAGCTCTTGACCAAGGTTTTAAATCTCATATCGGATGTCATACCCTTTTTTCAGTAATATGGTACAATATCGGTATCATATCGTCATGTCTCGAATATACCAGTTATATATTATATATAGTATATATATATGTATGAACATATAAAACATAACAACCATTGAAAGTCTAAGGGTTTAAAGTACATATGATATGTATCTAGATTTTTTAAACGTAAATATATATTTATAAAATAAAAATATAACTTTAAGGGGCGTAGAAGAAATAAAAATAAAAATAAATTTAAATATAAAAAAAATTGATATACAAGCATTCAATTCAAAATAATGTGCATTTCCCTATCTCATATCATTTTTCTCATCTCATACTATTTTTAACTGATATGGCAAATACGAGATGGTATCAACTAGTACGGTATGAGATTTAAAACCAAGCTCTCAACCCCTGACAATTTGGAAATCTTGCATTCATTAGTTGAGTAACCAGACAAGATATTATTATGAGATTGATGATCCAATGTTGTGCAATGAGTGTTTGGTCAAGGACGAGTTATATTTCTTAACCGTTATGCTCCTCGGATTTGAATAGTTCATTACATTTACTGTGTCCTTTCCTGTTATGTTCTATTTAACAAGCACCCCGCACGGTTTCCCTTTTCTCAACTTTACTAGTACTAGGTATGACTCATGCCAAACACGTTTGGTTTGTAAAAGTCATATTGTTACAAGACTAACTATAGTTTAGAAATTTCCATTCCAATCTTATATGATTTTTCGGTTTAAATCATTTTATGCAATGTACAGGCTTTCATTCTATACACATCAACCAATTAATTAATACATTTTCCATCTGATGAACGCCCACATTCTTATATGAAGCATTGACCTGTCCGTTAAACGGGTTATGAAACTAGTTTTGTAGTACCTACGGATTTGACACAGTTTTTAAATATGTCAAAAAATAGTAGGATATTAGTGATGCTTTTAAGATATTTACTAATTTTCATCCAAAAATCATATGATATTTGTACATACATATTTGAGACAGTTTTCCAATATGTCTGAAAATCGTAGGTCATTGAGTGAGAAACGAAAAGAAACTAGGAAGGTTAAAGGGCAACTCGGCGACGTTTAATTGAATTAATGGAATGAAATTATTCTTTTGGTCAAAGATGGGTCAAAGTAGAAATAGGAGAAGGGTTATGTTTTTTAAGTTATTTATAGACTTTTGCCAAAGGGTATGACTAACAAAACACTGTCAAAAGTGAGTCTCTCTGTGTTAGTCGCTTGCCTCATTGCCCTCCCGCTCGCCATCCTCTCATCGTTTCTGGTCCTCGCCGCTGGATCCTACTCTCCCTACTCGCGGAGACTCGCATCTTTTGCATTTTTTTGCATCATTTCCGGCCCTCGCTGCCAGATCCAACCCTCCTGTGTACTGTGCTCTCAATCCATCTCTCGCCTCCGAATCTGTCTCTTGCTCTCAATCCATCTCTCGCCGCCGAATCCGACCCTCCCTACTCCCAGATACTCATATCTTCTATGTCTTTTGTATCGTTTTAGGCCATTGGCGCCAAATCCAACTATCCTGTGTACTGTGCTCTCAATATGTCTCTCGCTGCCGAATTTGTCCCTTGCTGCCAGATTCGACCCTCCCTACTCCCAGAGAGTCACATCTTCTGCTGTTGGGCTAAATCTCGCCGTCTTCGAGCTCAATCCATATCTCGCCGCCACTGTCCGTCTGTCCATCGAGGAGAAATTGTGGACATGGAAAAGTAGGAGAAACTGCGATGGATTAGGGCCAAAATCACGGCGTTTTGCTGTGATGGCACAAGACCATAATTAAGGCCAAAATCAGGGACTTTTCATAACAGACTCCCCTGACCCATGAATAACCTGACCCGTCCCAACATTAAGTGATGCTCAATAATCTGATTTAAATCAGAATAAACTGGCCCTAAAATTTCCATCTTCCTATGCTTTTGAGACAGTTATAAAATTTTGTCAAAACTTCTTAAGACAAGTGCCTATGCTTTTTCTACGAATTCTAAATTAGTAGGAAATTCGTAGGACTCTGAGGTGGCAGAATTGCCGGCTTTTCCCTTTAAATTCATTGGAGACTCCTTCATTCCTCACAACCCCTCCCTGCAGGATAATCCCTCCCCTCTCTTAATCTCCTCCAGAATTTTAATTTACAGGTAATTTTAATTTTGTATGAATTAATTTTATGTAATTTTTTTCAGTTAGAAATATTAGTAGTTTAGTTAATGCATGTTTCAAATGAACTTTTTGTATGCTGCTTTTGTATTATTTTATTCTTGTAGTAATTTACATAATATGTATGTTGTTAGTAATAAATGTTAGTGATAATAAATGTTAGCCCGTCAATATATACTTAACATTCATTGAAATAGTTCATGGTAAGTAAAATGTGATTTGTAATTTCTTATCATAGTTTGTGTTTTATTATAAATGATAGTGTAATACACAAATGTTAATGGTAATTTACAATAAATGTTAGCATACTAAGTAAATGGGACTGCAACAATTTAAAAAAATAATTAAAAACTTGTTACTATTATAACCCTATAGAGGTTTTGAATCTTTTTTTTTTAGGATTGTTCGGCGTGGTTCTAGACAGACAGGCTCGGGCAAAGCCCCAACCAACAAGTTACATGAGTTGAGACACAGTCGGGGTCCACAAGGGCATGTTGTGCCACCTAACTAGGTGTCGCAGACCCAAATTTAGGCACAAGTGCCACAGACCCAGATTTAGGCACAGGTGCCACAGACCCAGATTCAGGCACAGTGCCATAGACCCAAACCTAGACCCAGTCCCAAGCACATGCCCAGGTGCCACAGACCCAGACCTAGTCCTAGTCTTAGTCCCAGGTGCCACTGACTCCTGTGCCTAGGCCATATGTGGCCCCAATGTTCAGTGCATCTACCTCTGCATTTCATCACTTTGGGGACACTCAACAAGGTGCCTATTACCAGGACATGAATGAAATATCCGGGCAATCTTAGTACCATACAGTTATTGGGCAAAGCCCATGGTAGCTCGATCCTAACACATACCTTGATCCAGCTGACATTGGTATGACCGTTCATGTTGCTGACCTACAATAGACCTAGCAGCAACATCTGCTTCCTCAGCAATAGCAACAGTAGCATCCACCCAGTAGCATCATCATCTGCCTCAGAAAAGTAGGATTCAAATTGTCGCAGATTCGTAGGAAATAAATGTCAGAAAGCCATAGGAGATAATTTAATCGAAAAAGCGTAGGACTTTTTGTGTCACAAAACCGTAAAACATTATGAGTCATAAAAGCATAGCACATTGGAAGTCATAAAACCGTAGGACAACTGGGGTTACAAAAACATAAGAAACATTTTTAGGAGAAAACTGCAGGATGTTATTCATCTCAAAATCATCAGATAAACTGGGGTCCACTGGCATCACAAAACTGTTGGGCTGTTCTACACTAATCTGACAATTTTTATTTCTGTCACTACTTTTTTCTACAGTTTTGTCTGACGATTTTAATAATAGGAAATACAATTTCCTACGGTTTCCCCACATTTTTAGCCATCCCAAATGCCTTGTTCTCTTGTAGTGAGAGAGGCTTATAAATGAAGATAACTTGAGAAAAAAAAAAAGGAATGAATGAAGAAATTTCTAGTTATTGGGCACCTGTTTTCATTTTCAATGGAAATCCTATTGTTAACAATAGTGGTATTAAAGAGAGTTGAGATACTGCAAGGCAGTTGCTTTGGGTGAAGAGCTCTAAAGGTAACTCTTTTAGGGACAAATTGAGGTACCTGTTGATGGATTCTCATGTCGCATCAATCTGCAGTAAAATGTTAAAAATAGGAAAACAACTTAAAAAAATGAAAAAGAGTTTATAAATAAAAATTAAAATTACAAAAATGGAGTAGTGACTGAAGCAAATGGTCACTCTTGGTGACCAAAAATAATGGTTGCTCCTAGTGACTATGAAAAAACAGTCGCTAGCCCTTGGCGACCAGGCTTTTGACAACCGTTTGGCTACCTTATTTTTCAGTCACTTAAAAGTAAATTAATCATCGTTTGGCACTTGAATAGCTAGTTGCTATTTTAGAGTTTTCTTTAGCGTCTATTTCAATTTTTAATTGTTCTTGACGTTTTTTACACATTTTCTCATTTTCTTTTGATTTTTTATTATGTATTGTCAATTATTCATTACTTTAATAAAAAATATATTATCAATTGGTACCTTTTCCTTTGGCTCTACCTTCACATTTTCTTTGTTTTTTTACTTAGTCTTTTGTGGCAATTTGGCTACCACAAATTGTGGTATAGTTTAAGAACTATAGTAATGAAGCAAGACCCTTTTTGTTTATAATTGTTCTAAATTTGGCAACACTATTGTTTTCTCAACTCAAATAAAAATTAACAGAAACCAAACAATTAAATAAGTTTGATAGCCTATTGTACTTTAGTTCTCTGGTTGGAAAACCCGACTTAGGTTTCGAAAAACTCATTGTAGTGTCGTTCATAAGTTTGTGATAAAATATAAAATTTATTGCCTTTTCATAACATGATAGCACAACTTCCACGAGAACATTGTGAATATGGTTGCTGATAGTTATTGCCACGTTCATGGGCACCGAATTAGGCATATCATCCACTAGCTCAAAAGTACGCCTCCTTCCTGAGCAACAGCTACTCTGAACCTAGAACAGAGACCACACAGATATTGATTTAATTCGCTATTAAAAATTAAATAACATGCCTCTATACAAACAATTGCACTCGCATGTATGAGTTGCAATGATATGAATAAATATATGCATTGTTATGAATGTACATAGTTATGTTGTAATATACAAGCGGCTTTAAAAAGGAAAAAAAAAAAGACGCATTATTTTGTATGATTAATTGTTCTAATTGTTAGTATCAATACATATATAAATTTAACAACTAAATAACAAAAATGCTGTTACCTAATAATCTTCTTTAAAATAAAAGATAAGCTTCCTTATTCAATAAACAAATGCTAAGCCACTTAAGAATTTGTTCTACGGACATTAGCCAAACTAGTGTCGTGGACAGTGAAACAGTCTAGGGTTCAATTCCCCTCCCTCTCCCCCTGATTGTATTATAATAACAAGTGTCTAGTGCAAAATGTAGGTTGTTGTGAATTAAGCAGACAAACCAAGACCATTTTGTAAATGCTTGAACCAACTCTGTTTTGTAAATGCTTATGAATATATATATATATATATACTAGTAACTACACATGTTCATTACACGTGAATCAAAATACTAAGTTATTTTTTTCTAAAATAACTATAATTCTAATTATCAAACAATAGGTGGTGAGGGTTTGATCCTTGACAAGTTGCTTTGCCACTTTCATTTTTATAATTATACTTATCTTTCTTAAAATAAATAGTAACAATTATGATTTACTTTTCTTACTTTACATATATTTCTTATCAGTTTCATTTTTCTTTTTTTTATATTTTTTATTGTAATATTTTTTCATAATTATTCTCATTTGTGCCATGCATTATAAAAGATTGCTCATTGTACTTGATTGTTATCTATAATAATAATAATAATAATAACAACAACAACAACAACAATAACAACAACAATAATAATACAATGTAGAATATGCTACAGATAAAACTGGTCGGAAAAAAACTGCTAGAATTTTTTTATTTTTGATGGTAGAGCATTTATAAAAATTTCTTCCTCATACTTTTAATGTCTTATCAAAGACATCAAACTTTTTATTTTCAGTGTGAAATTTAAAATTAATAGTATGCAATTTGTTAAGAAATTATCTTAATTTAATGGGATTATATTATGTATTTATAAATTTTGTTAAAAGTTAAGTTAGTAAATTTTATCTTAAATTTATAATTTGGATTAACAAAAAACTAATGATTAAAATAAAGATCTTATAATTGGTTGGCTCAAACAATTAAATAGATTTACCATTAATGTATTAGCATAACTTTGAATTTTTAAAGAGACATGAGCTACGTTTTTAAAAAATATTTTGAGATTCTGTTTAAAATAAAAAAAAAAAAAAGACATATGCTAAGTCTACAGATGGGACATTGAATAAGAAACTCAAGAAAAATAATTTTTATAATAAGTACGACATAAATATGAGCCATGATGTCAAACTATAGACTTGGTAAGTAAACATTGAGTTTTCTAAAGGCATGTAACTATAAGTAAATATACATTACTAACAAAAATCTTAATTACCTGACTCTTAACTTTTAGTAAAAAATATACTTATCCCCAATGTTTCAAATGTACACTTACCCTCTATTTTATGGTAGAGTCAATTTGATAGTTTTTTTTTATTTTTTTGGGTAATTAATAGTTATTGATTTAAAATTTATACTCATATCATTGAGGTTTGAAAACCTAATCTTACTCATTGTTCTTATAATATAATTAGTCAACAATGGGAAAATAAAATCCTTAAAATAGAATAAGTTTCGAGTACATAAAAGAAAAGCTAATAACTTATAATTTAAGGTTCAGTCACTTTATATCTTTGCACTTTTTATTATATATAGATATATATAGATTTTAAGTTGCACTTTTAGATTCTGATAAGAATATTTAAAATTTAAAGAGTAAATAAATCGATAAACATCATATTTTAGGCATGTTTAATGTCATATAAATTGAAGACATGTCTGTTATAAAATTTTAAATTTAGTGACCTTTTTCAGCTTTTCCCTTTCCAAATACTAATTTTTCCTAATATAAATAATTTTTAAATGGTATAAATGTGTTTAAAGTTTTAAAAATGAGAAATATATTAATGGTATAAATGTGTTTAAAGTTTTAAAAATGAGAAATATATTAACATTTTAATTAATTAATTAAATAAAAATATTAAATCAGTAAACTCAATAGAATAATACTATTTTTCAAAAAAATTAGATAGTTTCAAAATATGTTTCACATTTGAAGAATTTTGTGAATTCATGTCAAATATGAAAGTATAGGAATTTAGCATCGCAACAAAAAGAAAAATGATAAATTCACAACAAAATTATATTTTGGATAAAAATGAATAAAATTTTTACCATAAAAATATATGCAAATCTCCTTATTATAATATAAGCAACTAATTCTATTAGAGAAGAAAGTTTTTTTCCTAAATTTTTTCCCAATTACCTTTGCTAAAATGATATTTTCTTTTTCATTTTTATAATAGGTACTCGATTCATACTTGAATTATATTATTGCTTTAAGATGGACCAATTATGTAAGCTTTCATATAGTATATATTCATCCCAGCAGAAAAAAACTTAATTGACAAAAATTTTATATTCAATGACATTTGTGATAGTAGAACAAACTTAGGCTGTATTTTTTAAGTTAAAATTTTAAGTTTTATAAAATATTTATTGTAATTGAGATATTATTTAATAGTAATATGGAACCAATGGCAGTATGTTTGATGCAAAAAAAAAAAATAGTGGCAATCTATCAGTCTTAGCCATTAAAAGTAAAATTAATGAAAAAAATACATACAATATTACTTGATTCTATAATATATAATCAAGTAAGGGCAAGTTTATAGTAGAAAATAAAATTTAGTGACAATTTAAGGCCCCTTTTAGTGTTCTAGTGCTAATATAAATTTAACAAAATAAATAATGACAAATTTTGGTTCCATTAAAAGAGCATAATAATTTATAATGTAAAGGAAAAAATGTTGTTCAGTATTTGTGTATCTTTATATTTTTTATAATAAATAAATAAGTAAATAAATATAATATAGTATAATATAATATAATATATAGATATAAATATCTAAGTTATATTCGGAAAAAATAAATAAATAAATTCCAATTACCTTGAACAGCGGGTTGTTTCCCTCTTGTAATTTCTGTTCTCCTAGTATCATCTCGAGTCCCTAAAATCAACCCAAAAACCATTTATTTAGCTTCTTGAGTCTGAAGAGAACAATATTTGAATTTCTTGACCATGAAGTTTACTTCATTTGCTTCCAAATAATGAAAAGTATTTTTAGATTTACAAAAAGCAACAGGTACTTTGGTTTTACCCGTTGGTTTGTTGAGTCTGGTTTTTCTTCGATTCCTCCCTCCATGGGTCTGTGCGAACCACTCATCTTTACTCTCAACAAAGATGTTTCCTAGAATGACTCCCACCACAACCCCACTTCCAAATCCCAAAGCAATGACCACCCATTTAATCACAGAATCTGAATCTGAATCTTCATCCTCGTTGAACGTTGACCCAATTCCTGGTGACCCTGTTCGATTTGCACAGAGCTTGGAAAGAGGGCGGCCACACAATCCCAGGTTGCCCCAAAATGAGCTTTCGGGGAAGGTGTCAAATTGGGTACCTTGAGGAATCATACCTACGAGATCATTATCAGAGACATTGAATAACTCCAAGAAGCTTAGTGCCCCCAGCTGCTTCGGAATTAGACCGGACAACATGTTGTGCGAGAGGTCTAGTGCTTCCAAGTTTGTTAAGTTGCCAATGGATTCTGGAATTGCATTTGATAATTGATTGTTTGAAACATTAAGCAGAATGAGCGCCTTCAGACCCCCTACTGATTCTGGGATTTGCCCTTCAAATTTGTTCTCCGAGAGGTCGATGACTACCAAGCTATGTAGGATTGGCAGGTGTTCCATGTATGTTCCTTTGATTCCCAAATCCATTGCATAAAAAAACTGTACTGTTGACGTGAAAATTTGCTCATCGTATGCTAGAATAATTGTAATGGTCATATAGCTCCGTTGGCCTTCTTGGACAGCTTTCATGCCATTCCAATTATCAAAGTATTTGGATTGCAGATTACCAGAAAGTGCATTCTGAGATAGGTCAATGATGCGTAGTGCAGGGAAGTTGATGTTCATGGT
>KK899984.1:24889-59050 GCA_000696445.1 Aquilaria agallochum
GCTGGAATTTCCCAAGCATTCTGGAAGAAAGCCACTAAAATTATTGTGGGACAAGTCGAGAACATTGAGAACATGCAGGTTGCAGATAGAAGGGGAAACTACCCCAGATAGTTTATTATTTGAGACTGAATAAACATACAGGGAGGATGATGGGATCGGAAGAGTTCCTTGCAGCATGTTACCATCAAGAACCAAGAATTCCAGGTTGGTTAGTTGTGAAAGCAGTGAAGAATTGATCGAGCCAGTCAGAAAATTTCTTTCAAGCCCAATAATGTTTATTCTTCTACTTGCTTTCCATATCCACTCTGGTATCTTGCCATGGATGCTGTTTCTAGAGAGGTCTAAAATCTCCAATGTATCTTGGTTCTGAATGAAACCTGGAAACTCCCTCAAGTTGCATGCACCAAAGGCCAAATATCTAAGTTTTGAGGTGGTATTTGCACCAGTTTGAGTCAGCAATGACAATTTGTTGTACCCTAAATCTAGAACTTCCAATTTGGTCAGATTGAAAAATGTATCAACTCCTAAAGTTCCAGACAAGTTGTTCTGTTGTAGACGCAGATGTTGAAGATTGTAGAGTCTAGAAATTGACCTTGGAATTGGGCCATGAAATTGATTATACTCAAGGTGTAGAAGTGCAAGTTGGGTGACATTTGGAAGCCAAGATGGAATTGGGCCAGTGAGTTTATTTCCTCCCAAATCTAAACCACTAAGTTGAGTCAGGTTTCTAAGAGCAGATGGAAAACCACCGATTAGATTGGCCCCATGAAAGTCAAGACAAGCAAGCTTGGGGTGACCAGTGAGCCAAGAGAAGGACTCCTGGCGGAGGTTAAACCCTGCAAATGACAGATCTATGAGTTCTGTGAGATTTGCTAGTGAGGAAGGGATTGGTCCTATGAAATAATTTTCCCCAAGGTTTAGATAGTTCAACTTGGTTATGTTGCCCAGTGATGAAGGAACGGGACCCCAGAAGGCAGAAGCTTTAACATTAATCTTAGTTAAGGAATTAAGGTTTCCTATCGAAGCTGGTAGACTGCCAGAGAAGTTTGTGGAAGCAAGTATAAGTGTATCAAGGTGAGAACTGGAGAGAAACTTAGGCAGTTCACCTGTGAGATTTCCATTGCTCTCTACATTAAGAACTTGTAACTTTGGCAGATGAAAAATTTCTGGTGGAAACGTTCCATCTAGCCAACAGTTGTCAAGAATGAGAGAATTCAAAGAAGTTAGATTTGCCAAGAGTTGAGGCAGTGAAGATGGCATATACACAAAGCTAAGGTGAAGTTCCTGGAGGGAAGTTAAGTTTTTCACCAAACTTCGCAAATTGGGCTTCTCAAGTTCGAGCAAAGGATGACCATTATAAACATTGTGAGAAAGGTCAAGAGAAACCAGTCTGGAGAGTTTTGAGATAGCATGAGGAACTTGACCATAAAATGCCGAGTGGGAAAGGTTAAGGTATGACAGAGCTGTAAGCTGTCCTATTTCATATGGAATTCCAGAGTGATTGAAATAATTGTCTGCAAGATTAAGCTTCCGGAGATGAACAAGACGAAAGAGGCTACTGTTGGAGCTGAGAGATCCATAAAGGTAGCTGCTGCTAAGGTCAAGGCCAATGACATGGCCTGTTTCAGCATCACACTCAACCCCATCCCACAAGCAGCAGTCATTGTGGTGACCATGTAGCTCCCATGACCGTGTCTTAGGATATGAGAAAGAGCTACTGGAAGCGTACCTGATCAAGACAAAGCTGTTCTTTAGTTGGAGAAGTGTAGAGCTTTCATCATCGTGACAAAGGGGCTGCAGAGAGAAGAAAACACTAGTTTGGAGAAGAAATGACAGAAAAGCTAGAATAAATGGTGAACCCATTCTTGCTGCTTTGGTTCATAAGAAGTATAGGGATGAGGGTTTTAATATGGAGAAAGAAGTAGCTCACGTTTTATACATAAAATACAGTCCAAGCTTGGTTGACATACGAAATGGGCAAAAGACCTTTTGACCTAGACATGATGAGTTCCATTCGTTGCATGGGGGTTGGATTATTTTTCAAGAACCTAAAAACGGCATAGGAAATTAGTGAAAGTGTGACGCGGAGGGGAAATTTAATATTTGAGTGATAATTTTTATAATTTTTTTAGGGATATTTTATTTCCTTAATTTAAGAGTTATTTTTTGGTTTTATTAGGTTAATTAGAGTCTTTATCAATTATGATATCAAGTAAGATTTTTCTTGAGATCTTTTGTTGAAAAAAAATATCAATTAGGATTAGATGTCCCAATTAGAGTTAATTTTGATTTTTCTTATTCTGGTTGGTTTAGGACTTTAATAGTTGCCTATATAAAGGCTTGTGCATGTGTGTAAGAGATACAGCTTTGTGATTAACATGACTTGACATTCAAGAAACTTAAAGATAATTTATTGTGTTCCAAATATTTATTCAGGTGGTATGGAAAAACTCAATTTCAATCGAAGAAATCGAGGGCTAGTTTTCTTTACGATGAGGAGAGTGACACAGACGGGAAATATTATATTTTGTTATTTTATTGTAATTTTCGTAATTATTTTTAGGGGTATTTTATTTTCTTAGTTTAAGAGTTATTTTTTGGTTTTGTTAGGTTAATTAGAGTCCTTATCAATTATGATATGAAGTAAGATTTTTATTGAGATCTTTTATTAAAAAAAATATCAATTAGAATTAGATTCCCTAACTAGAGTTAATTTTGATTTTTCTTATTCTAGTTGGTTTAGGACTTTAATGGTTACCTATATAAAGACTTGTACACGTGTGCAAAAGATATAACTTTTGATTAATAAAATTAATAAGCTTTTTCTCTCTAAATTTTGGGTTTATGGATTGAAACTCTTTATTTTATCTTGAGGCTATACATGTTCTATCCTTATTCACGCAACTCATCCCACGATAGTAGAGGACAATAATTTAGAGAAATGAGTAAATGTAACACTCAGATTAACTCCATTGATTAATTTTCAAAGCAAATATGCCACTATTGTTGGGATAGCCACTCTAGCTCCCTAAGATTCTTGTGGCCGGCACATATAGTATATTTGAAAGAGTTAATTATAATTTGCCTCCTGAAGTTTAGTTAATGTTATACACTTTACCCCTTTTATTGCAAAAATATACATTTTGCCCTTGCATTACATTTTACCCTTAAAAAAGAAACTGTTGCATATATAGAAATAAAAAATTGATAATTTAGAATGTTTATTAAATGTAAAAAAAATGTCATATAGACTGAAATTACATAAAGATAATTACCATACTGTTTAAATTAAGATTTCANCTCATTTCAATAAAAATTTTAGACCTGACATGAAAATTGAAAAAGAGGAAAAATCATGTTATTTTCACTTTTACCCTTCACTTGTTACATGTAAATCAAGAAAGATGAAAAGAATGGATATTAAAATGATAGTTTGAATGTGAATATGGTAAAATAATTTACTAAATATGAAATTGTGGAAGAGTTTTTCAATAGCTAAAAATAGAATATGTTGCATCATTTTTGAAACAAAAGGATAATAATTTTGAGAAACATGGGTAAATCTAGAGTTCATTAGGATAATTTTCTTACTTTTTTTTATTTTTTATTTTTGGGTACAAATCTAGCTGTTGTTACATTTGAAAGTGAATATGCTAGTCTTGTTAAGATAGCTAATACAAAAAAATTGACATAGAACAATTTTTGTTTCGATCATAAAATATATTTTTCCAGAGCCACGGCCATTATGGCTTTTAAATCTCTAATTCTTTCGTATGTCTTCATTATATCCAACTTTTGAGCACAATAACTCGAAACCCAACATATTCATTTCTTATACTGCTTTGTCTTAATCCATGCCAAAGATATAAGGTGTTACAACATGCTATTGATTCTTGGTGATACCTAACCCAGTAGTATTGGGTTGAAACAAGCCCAAAATAATCAATAAGGGCTAAATCTCTTACAAAAGGCCCATGACTTGTTTCCTTGAGAAGAAATCACATGTAGACTTTAGGATAAGGCATGTGTCTAGTGATCTAAAGGCTATGTGTAAAGGCTCTTTAAGTACTTCCCATAGTTAGGAGCCAAGGTAAGTAAATCCCAAGTTATTTTTACTCAAATAAGTTTTTTTAAGCAAGAAAAGAAAGCTAAGTAAGATTAAGTTAATTTCCAAAGTGTAATTGGCACCTAAAGGGTGAAAAGGGAAAAATGATAATTTTGGCCTAAGCTAGTAGCATGACCATAATTTTAGTGAAATTAGGTTCATGCAAGTGTTTTGAGACAAATAAGTTAAGACTATAAGTGTTTCTAGTCTTTTGAACCAAAAGTAGGAGTTAAGGGTTAAAAATGCACTAAGTGAGAAATTGAGCTATTATGTCTTATAATGGCTTAGGTGGCCTAAGGCTAAGTGTGAGGGTAAGAAAAACCTTTCTATGGGACCAACGAAAGATTGTGGAAGAAGGGCTTAAGTGGCCTAAGTGAATAAAAGCTAAGTTTAAGGGCTAACATGGCAAGTAGGAGAGAAATAAGCTAAATGGAGTAGTTGGGATATTTTAAGAAGAGATGAACAACACTATTCATCATCTTTTTCACTCCATTTTCATAGCTCTCCATTCTTCATAGCTCATCCTCCTCAAACCTCTCAATCTACCCAAAATTTCATGAAAATTGAAGGTTCCAAAGCCATCCTAACAAGCAATTAGCTCTTCTTTGGTGTATTTGGTGCATTTGAAGTTGTTCTTGCAAGTTTTTTATTCAAACCCTAAGGTAAGCATATTTGATCCTTGTGGTTAGTTCTAAGCTTGTTAAATACTTAGAAATAATCCTAATTTCATGCCCTTGGTGTCCAATTTGGCTAAATTCAAGCTTAGAACTTAAAGGAACTCCATTAAGCTCATTTGTGCTTGTTGCTTGCTTTTTGCTTTGTAGATGATTTGAGGTAAGGGATTTATATTATGGCATGATTAAATGATGCATAAATAGTGCTAGAATACTTGGGAGTGAGTTGACATAAAAGTGATTAAAACTAGTTTAGGTAAGATTTGGAGCAAGATTGGCTGAGAAAGGGCCGAAGAAATGCAGCTCTTGTGGTTAATGTGGTCCTATTGATTATTTGATACAATCGCATCGAGCTTAAAAGAAAGAACAAGCTGCCTAAATGTACAATGTAGTTGCACAAACTATCTTGGTGCTATCGCATTATTTCTAACAACTTCCATAAAATCATGATACTGTTACACAAAAATATGCAATGCTATAGCATTGTGCCTAAATTGTGCTAACCTTGTTTCTAAGTGTCTCAAATCAATTTCTAAGGCTTAGTTGGCATCTTAACATGGCTAAAAAGTGCTCCTAAGATTTAATTATGCATCAATAAGTGGGTAATAAATTGGTGGTTAAGAAAGCTAAGGAAAAGTGGATAAGTGAGCTACCTTAAGGCACAAATAAGGTACTAAGGAAAAACTTAGTATTGTATGAGTCCTCCAATGACCAATGGATGAAATCGTGAACCTTTGGCATTGGAGAGGGACTTGAGAGAGGTCCGGGACCCTTGATGACCTAAGGGTAGATGCCAAGTACCCTCAGACATCAAGCAGTGCCCAAGAGGTCCCAATCGAGTTGGCGGGCTAGGTAATTGAATCAACTAAGTTGCTTGAGTCGAGTTCAGGGGAACCTAGCAAAGTTTGGCTACTAAGTTCAATTACCCAGCACAACAAGTAAGGGATAGTTATGGGTAAAAGGTGAGTAAGTGTTGATTTACTCTAATTAGCCCGTAAAAGGTGGGCAATGTCAAGTAAGTGACGACTTACTTATGTCAAGTAAGTGACGATTCGTAGGGTTTAATCAAGTGCTAGCATCAGATACGATGACTAGTATCCAAGTAGCCTAGCCATATAAGCTCATGGCAGTTAAGAACACATTCGAGTGTAAAGAAGTCCTATGTGCAAAAACATGTGCATTCACTCATCTGTTCATACATTACATTGCATTATTGTTGTTGTTTGTTAATTGCTTATGTTTATTTATTGTTGTATTGTTTGGTTGATTGGTTGTGCTGTGTGAGATATATATGTTTGTTGTACTTTGCATGCTTGTTGATGTTTCCCTCTGTAGATGTTAAATCCCTTACTGAGTATCTTACAGTACTCATCCCTTAAGTGTTGTGTAGGTATTAAGCGGCTAGTCAAGCCTAGTAGTTGGTAAGATTGACCAAAGAGTTTGCCTTACAATGTTTACCATCGCTTGAAGCTAGCTTACTTGGGTGAAGAGCTAAGGATGGATCTTAGTAGATATATGTTATTTTTTCTATATATGTGGTATTTTCATTCAAAGAGATTACCGCTACTAGTGTTCATTGGTGTGTATAATACAAGAGTTACATTTGGGTGTATATAAGTTTGAGATGTATGCACATAATAGTTGCTTGAAGTTAAAGCAACTAAAGTTTTACATCTTGGCTTATTTTGAATTGTGTTTTCGTTAATTATGGTGACACTATTTTCAATATTGATTTTATTTAATTGCTACTACATAGCCAGGACGATGCATGCATATTTTCTATGCATGGTAGGCTAAGTAACTAATTGCACATAATGATTTAAGATACTTCATAAATAATAACTAGCCAATTGTAACTTAAGTGGGATCATAGTTCCCAAGAAGCCCACCAGTGTTAACAAATTGAGTCACTGAGACCCTATTCTGCCACAGTACGGAAAGCAACTGCCTTATTTAAAGACCCTAAATCTGAGGGCCACCACTTCCAAAATCTATATAAAGGTAGTACTATTCACTTACGACATATGAGATCATCTTATTGGTACAAGTGCCTTACATAGAATTCATATTCATTAAGTGTTTTACCTCTTCTCTTAGTGCATGATCATGTGTGAAGACCCACTATCTAGAATAAAGCATCATCTTGAGGTCCGTGCATCATCAATCAACACTCACAGTGGAAATATCAAGTTATTTTTTTGCTCTTCTTTTTTATTTCATAAACAATGTAAATGCCCTAGTGTTAAAAAAATGCCACTACTATATTTTTATAGCTCATTACCTACCTCTGGAGGAGGCTTAGCTTGCTAGTCACCAAGATTCCTGTGGATGGCACATAGAAAAGCTTAGTAGGATTGTTATGAGACTTTATGAGAAATAGGGCACATATAGTATGTTTGAAAAGTTATGATAGCTAAGAGCTAATAATAAATTTTAAAGAACTAGATTAAAGATTTTACCAAAACTATCACTCAAAGACAAAAATTATTTTTACATAATATAAACCTTCTATTGAACAATATATTTTTGTGGTACATAATGATTTTTAAAAATTTTCTAGCAGTTGCCAATAAATTATATATTTTTTATTTAAAAACTAATATAAATTATATTTTCTTTATTCCATAATATATTGTTCTTTTTAGAACTATTATTGATAGTGCACCACAAACATATTATAGGCTCAAGATAAAATACTCCTTGACCATACGATGCGCCATCTCTTTCAGCTTATTTACCAATCAAGCAACTCACCTAGTTCTCCTTTACCCCTCACCTCTTCACAGCCTTCTATTCCTCTACCAATCTCCATCATCAACCTCCTCCACCACTTCAGTTTTTTTTCCCCTCTATGCTCATTTTCCACCTACATGTTCAATGAGTCCTCAACGTCGAGATGAATTTGTCTTCGCCTCTCATTTCCTCACAATCTTCTACTCCTCTACTAATCTCTGTCAGCCCATCGTCAACTCTTCCACTGCTTCAGATGCTCTTTCCCCTCTAACCTCGCCTTTCATTAGTGGCTTATAGCGAGTCTACAGACATTGAGATCTGTCACTGAGTTGGATCTAGTACATCTTGATGAAGTTATCTGACCTAGGGAAGCTACTATCAATTTCACTTATGACCTCATCCATGGACCCCCTCCATTGTTTGCCCTGCCTCTATTAGTGTTTTGTGTGCAGTTGGAGGAAAAATTAGCATCCCTACCTCTAGCAGCATCTTTGTTCCTCCATTGAATGAGAAATGTTGTTCCATCATACAAATATGTTATTTTGTAATACATTGTTTATTTCATAAAATGTGTTGTTTACAAATAGTGTTGTCCTATTAGGCAAGAAGCGATGTTCTATTCATAAAATTGTGCTGCTCTGTAATATGCTATTCAATCCTTAAGTTGTGTTATTTGTAAATGATGATATTTCATTTAGTAAGAAGTGTTATTTTATTCATACAAATATATTATTCTGTATTGTGTTGTTTATTTCGTAAGATGTTTTGTTTGTAAATAATATTATTCCATTTAGTAGAAGTGTTGTTCCATTAACACCAATGTGTTGTTCTTTTTGTAAAATGTACTGTTCACAAATGATGTTATTTGTTCATTAAAAAGTGATGTTCCATTTATACAATTTTTTTTTCTAAAATATGTTGTGATATGTTGTTCCGCATAGTAAGAAATGTTGTTCATTTTTATAGGACATGTTGTTCAAGTGCTATGACATTTTTGTAAATAATGTGAAAGTGTTGGTGTACGCTATAACTACTCCATATTATATATGTTTCTTCAAAATAACCCTTTAATTCAATAGGATGATTATAAACATCTGTGAAATTTTAGATAATATAGAATAAAATATATCTAAAATTAATAAAGTGATATATTTAGAAAAACAATTTGAAAAAAAAAGAATAAGATGGAGGAAAATCCCATAGATTAAAAATGAAAGGTCTTGCAAGTCAAGTGCTTCAATAAAATTGATAAGCGTCAGACTACAAAAATTGGTACCTTTTTATTATAATCAGAATATATTACAATTTATAAAGAAATAGTAGGACCAGAAGTGAATTATCACAAGTGGGAGTGGGTTTTGGAATGTTTTGGACAGATTTATTAGGCTTTTGTGTTGATCCATTCCATTTCAGGTCGATGTAGCAGTTACCAAATATTTGGAGATTCCTTTCGATTGTGATTTATCAAAAACTGCCTCTTATGAATTCTTAAGTTCTAAGACTAGAGATAAACTTTCC
Organism: Aquilaria agallochum; assembly: GCA_000696445.1. NCBI lineage: Eukaryota > Viridiplantae > Streptophyta > Magnoliopsida > Malvales > Thymelaeaceae > Aquilaria > Aquilaria agallochum. The sequence continues at coordinate 33,920 of KK899984.1, forward strand.
TCTTCCAAGTGGAAGCTTCTAAACCATACACTTAGATTTACACTTATTCAGTCTTCTTTATCGTCCATCCCTATATATATTATTTCTCTTTTCCATTTTTTTCATTATAAGCGAAAATATATCAAAATTAATTGTTAGATTCTAGTGGCAAGGCTTTGAAATGGATCATGATATCCATTTCTATAATAGGTTTCTTCTTGGTTTCCCTAAAGGTCAGGGGGGCTTGGTACACAAGAATATGCGTGTTCTTAACCAAGTTATATTGGCAAAATCCTTTTGGCAAATCATGCATAAAGATCTTAACTCCTTGGTCCAACAGGTGTTGGAGGCTAACTATGGTAAGGGGAATTAGTTTAGGGTTGAATCCAATGTCTTTTTGGAGGAGCCTAATTATGGGTAGGGATTTTCTAAAACCGCGCCTATGTTGGAAGATAGGAAATGGTCTTTCAATGGGCATTTAGAGGGATTATTGGATCCTAGGCTTTTCCTTAGAGCAATTGGGTAGATGTCGAAACTACATGCATAATTTAGGTGGCCCAACTGGTGGGTTATGTAAAGTTAAGGATATTTTTGTGATGGGAAATTAGAACTTAATTCTGACAACTGATTTCATACCTATTGGCCCTTTAGCTCAATCCTTTCTCTTCGGTTTTCGATCACAAGGCCTTGTCAAATGTACATTCCCAAAGTAGGCTTTCTTCTCATCATTTTTCTTCACCTTTTTCTTGTGGCATCATTTCGACAACAAAGTCCACTAGTGTTTGTGCTTTTATGGCCCTTTTGGGCTCACATTAGATATCGTATTATCTTAATTTAATTCACCCTTAAGCAAGCCTTTTTGATTTATCTGGCTTTTGGAGGATTTCTTATAAAGGCAACTTTATTTTCCCAATAATACAGTGTGTCTGAAAGTATGGTCATAACTTTTGAGAAGACATGACAAATGGTAGAACAGCTTTCTATAAAGGGGATATAGAGATTCTGCACCTTGGCGTATGCAACTAACATAGTACACTGACCATTGTTCGGATCCGTACTCTTTTACAAGTACAGCACTGATGTGCCCTTCTGTCATAGATAGGTGGTTTATCAGGCTTCAACTACTTTAGTGTTAGGAGGTGTTAAAGGTAGTCTTTAATATGCTTGAAAGCTTTGCAACATTCATCGGTCCATTAAAATATCACTTTCTTTTTAAGTATGCAAAAAAAAGTTTGTAATAGTCCCACAAATGTGACATGAATCTCTTAAGGGCAATCTATTTACCTATTAGCTTTTGGACATCCTTTTTATTATGAGGGTAAGGCATCGTGATAATGGCTTCAATTTTATATGGGTTTGTATAGATTCTTTTTTCAAATATCATGTAGCTAAGAAATTTTTCAGCATCAATCCTAAAGGTGCATTTTTTGGGGTTTAGCCTTATGTTAAATTAGTACAATCTCTGAAAGGTTTCCCGTAAATCATCAAAGTGATGTTCTAATACACTACTCTTGACAATCATGTCATCCATGTAGATTTCCATGTTTCTCCTCAATTGTTCTACAAAGGTGTTATGGCCCCTCCCATCCTGGTTAGAAGTTCAAGTTAGGGAGGCAAAATAGATTAAATCCTAGTTTGGAACCTTATTTTAAGTTCACATAGCAAGATTAAGTGAGTTGGTTAAGGTTTACTAAGTTCCAAGGAGTTTATGACACTAAAGGAGGTTCAAGGGCAAAAATGATAATTTTACATCATAAGGTGTCGGATCGAGTCTCAGGAATTAAAAATGCGCTTTAAAACCTAGGCCTAGCTTAAAACCCAAAAAATTGCCTAAGTATCTAAGATTTGACCAAGATTTGACTTGGGCTACTATTTAAGAAAATGGGTTTCTTGAAAACATAAAGAAAGTTTTAGGGCTTAAGGTTGGAAGGCTTTTTAAACTTGGCAGAATGGTCTGGGCTACCACTTTTGCGTATTTCACTTCCAAAACCTGAGCTCCCTTTTCTCCCTTCAATTTTTCCTTCAATTGTTGGCAAAATCAAGTGTTCTTGGTGGATTTTGAAGGCCTCAAAGGTATATAACCTCCGTATAGCTCTTTTCAAGCTAGGTTTGTGATTTTGGAACCATTTTCAAGTTTTTCCTTGTGTTGGCTGGGTTTGTGCAAAAGTAACCAAGATGTCTTGTTTGTTTAGTGTTTTGAGGCTTGGGTTTTGGTTAGTTAGTGTTAATTTGCTATCATTTGCTTTGGTTTACTTGGAACTTAGGTAGAACCTTGTAGAACTTTGTTCTTGGTGAAAGGTTGCTTAATTTTTACTTGTGACTTGAATTCAAGGCAAGGGATTAAGAGTTTCAGGTCTAATTGATGTTATTGGAGTGCTGTTCCTTGTTAGAATCAAGTAGTTTTGGCAATAGCATTGATTAGTGGGAAAGTTTGTTCATGATGAACTAGGTGATTGATTAAGCTTGGCATGATATTTTAATGCATCATAGTTGTGTTTGTGGTATTGCGTTGAAGCCTTTACAACATATTTTATAGGTATGAAAAGTTGGAAGCCATTTCAAGCACGTTTTGTATGCCTGGGAGGCCTTCCAAGGTGCGTATTGCAAAATTTGGCATTTTCTGGGCATAAAAAGGTTGGCGACGTGTCGCCAAGCTCCTGAAAGATAACCATAATGTTGTACATTACGGGGACGCATTGCCAATGCCAAGATGCATCGCCATGGTAATAAGTTCCAGCAAAAACTAATTTTTTCCAGGAGTTTCGAAGAGATGTCTAATGTGGTTCTTAGGGTACCTAAGGGTCAAGGTGACATGGTGGTACCCTGAGATTTCCAAAGCTTCTCCGAATCCTAGGAGTTTTATTGAGTTTTGTGGTTGCTTATACCATAAGCAAGAAAACTAGTTTTTAAAGGGCTAGTACTATTAGCTTGGTTGTAAGGTTTAGTATCATCAAGGACCTTGCAGTATGTTTAGGTATAAGGTTCCGGTATGGAGACCTTAGTACACCTAGTTGGTTCCTCAAAACCTTGTTCCAACCATAGTGCCCCTGTACAACATAAAGGAGGTTCAACTAGTGAGAAACTTCACTAGTTAGGTTGGTAAGCAGTGCTTGCTAGTAGACAAGGCTTTACCTTGTAATTTAAGAACTAAGTAGAGGACAAGTCCCAATGGACTGAAATATGTGGGCATATGTTTAGCCTCATGCTATATAAACTCACAGCAGATTACATATGTTTATATATATGTTGTCTTTAGTATTTTTCCTTGCAGGTGAAGATCCCTTACTGAGGATTCTTGAGTTTTCACTGCCTAGTTTATGTTGTGCAAATTCTGACGCAGTTGAACCTGATAACCTCTAAGGGTTGTCAAGGTAGTCTTTTGTTGAAGGTATTTTGTTATGAGAATCCTTGTCATTCTACTGGTTTCAATTCCTTGCTGGTTAAGTCAAGGTACTAATTGTAGTTTTCTTGGTGAAAATGGCTAATAAAGCACATGGAGGACTTTTGAGGCTTGCCACTGGGATTACATCTAAGGTGGGCATTAGATAAGAAGATATCAGTAGGAAAACCTTATGTGCAGTGTATACACTAGTTGCCTCCTTTGTTTATGAATAGAGTAAAGAACTCTGGGGTTGTACTTGGGTGAAAGCATTAGTATTCTTTTGTTGAATACCCTCACATGGTTATTATGTGCAGTTATGATGACACAAATGATGGATTTAAATGCTTTGGCTATTTGAACTTTGGTTTCCATGGAAAATGCCTAGGCAATGTGAATGTTTTACGCCTTTTTAATTACTCAAGTCAAAGCAAAAGTGTATGCATGCTTGCATTTCTAGGTTAATTAACTAGTCACATAAAGTTTTAACATGAGCACACATAAATAACTAGCCAATTGCAACCAATGTGAGACCCATTCTCATAGGTTTCCTAGGCAGGCCCAAAAGGGGCCATGTCAAAGGGTCTAGTTCCTGAGTCTTTGGTAGGTTACCCCCACATTGTCTAAACCAAAGGGCATTCACTGGTAACAAAATACCACTTCTCCAGTGGTGAAAGCCATTTTTTCTTTATCTTCAGGGTCTATATAAATTTAGTGGTAACCACTAAAGGCATCCATAACAGAATGGATTTTTTATTCTAAGATGGCATCGACCAATTAATCTATAAATGGCAATGGGTACGCGTTCTTTGGGCGGACATCATTCAGATTTATTTAATTGATACACATGCGCCATTCACCATTTTACCCTTTTACCTAAAGAATATTGGCAAGCTATTCTGGGTACCACACTTCTCGAATGATGCTTGGTTTTAGCAATCTTTCAGCTTCTTCTTTGATGAATCCTTTTCTTTCAGATGCCATGTTGCTTTTTTTCTACTGTACCGATTGAGCAAAGGGGTTTACTTGTCATTTGTAAGTGATAATTTCTAGATTTATTCCTAGCATCTTACTAGGAAACCATGCCAACACATTTATATTGGCCTTTAAAAATTGTATGAATGATTGTCTTACCACAGGGGGGAGGACCTTGCCAATTTTTAATGTCATTCCAAAAGCTACTTCTACCATTTTAGCATCCTTAAACAAGGTTGTGCAGGCCTCATTCTCTTGGGTTGTTCTTTCTTCCTCTTCGATTGCATCAGGATGGGCTTGTCTTTTATCAGCCCCCACATGCTTGCCAAGTAGCTCCGTTGTATTGAGGCCTAGTCTATTCAAATCGTGGCATCCCCAACAAGGGTCGCGACAAGCATCATTAGCCACATAACATTAAATCTAATGTGGAATTATACTTGGGCTGATTTTTTAAGGGTGGCATTTTATGGTGATGGAACATCTAAGACCAGGAACTTCGATATATGGGAGTCATAGGTCACCCCTTTGTTCCTTGTCCGTCCCCAACAACATGATAGGCAACATAATAGTTCCAAGTGTAAGAACCTTTTGTCTTCCCACTCTAAAGGAAGGCCCTAATATAGAGGACAACAAGGATCTTCTGAGCTTGATTTTTTCTAAGAACTCAGTGAAGATGACATTAACATTGGCCCTAGTGCCCAAATATACCCTTTCTGCATCAAAGTTGTCAATTCTAGCTCTGAATACTAGTGGGTCCATGTCAAAGACGAGCACCCGAGACCCATTATGCCTCATCAAAACCTTGCCTGGGTCGGTCACCTCTAGTTGAACAACTTCTTGCTCCTGCCATTTTTGGGCCGTACAAGAGTCTTCTTTGGTAATCATATGGACTATCAATAAGGATCTGTACCTTTCTAGTCATCATCATATGTCATGGTCCTTTTCATTATCCCTTCTATAAGGTCTTTCATCTTGCCTTTGACAAGGGGATGGCTACTAAACAAAGCATTCTTTTAGTTTTCCTGCCTAGATCATCTACTCGATAAGTCTCTTTAGCTTCCAACATTCCTTAATGCCATTCCCTTTGTCCTTATGATATCTATAATAATTCCTGGGGTTCTTCTTGTTTGAGGGCGGCATTGGTGAAGGCCACCTGGGAACTTTATTTTTTTTCTCTAAGGCATAGAGGATATTTGACCTTGTCTCCTTCAAAGGCAGGAGTTTGGATCTATCCGCGAGCATTCCCTGCCCCCATTCCGCTTCTTGGGTCCATTTTCCCTAGTCTGCAGTTGCTCCCTTGGCACTGACAACCGATTAAGCTCTTTGACATACATGTACCGAGTATCCCAGTCAAGGAATTCTTCTATGTCTCTTACAGGGTTTTCATGAAGGTCCAAAGCTAGCCTCGATTCTTATAGCAGTCCTTGAGTAATAATGACCAGATGTAACTTCGAAGATAGTCTTTGTACATGTACTGCCTCAACATTGAATCTTCGAACAAAACCCTTTAAGGACTCATCGCGGCCTTGGTGAATCTTTAGGAGATGAGCCATTGTCTTAGGGGTTGGTTGGCTTCCTAAGAAGTGGCACAAAAACTCTTGGGAGAAATCCTTAAAAGAGACAAAGCGACACTCTCAATTTGTTCTAACCAAGAGGCAGCAGCTCCCATTAACATTGAGCTGAAGGCCATACACATGACTGCGTTCAAGGCCCTTTCCAACCTCATGGATTTGTCATATCTTTGTAGGTGGTTAACCAGGTCAATAATGCCATCATATAGGTCAATTTTGGGCATGCCGAACCCCTCGGGGGCTGGCATGTTGATTATCTCATCAGTGGAAGACTAGAGCCACATCTATTCAGCATCGATGGCAAGACCAAGACCTTTTTTCTGGGGCTCGAGGATCCTCATGCACTATTCTATCTGGTCGAATATTTACAAGATTTCGCTGATATCACTACCAGTAAGACCATCTGACCATTCCAAGGATATTGACAGCTCATGAATCTGTGCCTACAGAGCAGGTCCTAAAGGGTTTAACGACACTCCCTAGGTGCCAAGTGGTTCTCGACAACCTTGGCAAGGCTTTCCGAATCTCTTGCTACAATGTTGCTTTTAGCTGTTTAAATATGGCATGCTACAGAGCTTGAAAGTAATTGTCATCTAGAGGTGCAGGGCCTTACCCTTTGAGACAGTCTTTTTAGGGTGTCGAGGGGTCTTTTGGATCAGCCCCTTGATTGATCTCTTCACCTTCAAGTCTTGTGGCCTAATGGAGCAACAGCTCTTGTGCTCATTTGCTAGTTGGTCTTTATTCTCCATGCGGAATCTCTAAGTATTCATCATAATTCTCACAGACAGTGCCAAATTAATAGTTAAAGGATCGTATGGGCTTGGCCCCACAACTTGGTAAACTTTAGACTTGGATCCTAAACATAAAGACAACGTCAGAGTCCCAGAATGTTTTTCTGGAGAAAACCTCCGATGATCAAGTCAGTCCTCCAATAAGCAGAGATGAGTAAAAGAAGTGTGTTGTGAGAATGTCATATCTCACGATTGGCAATTAGGTTGGTCTATAAAGTTGAGGCCAGATCCGAGGGAATTGCTCTTGGATAGAGATCCATCAATTAATCTCATACTTCGAAGATCTCATTCCCATCTAGAAAGAGGTTTCCCTTGTTGGCCTTTTGGGCCTTTTATCCTTCATATTCCAAATGTAAATTCATCTATTATGGGCTTCGAGTTGGGCATTTCCCTTACCACCACTAATGCAAAAGGATAGAAATATTAAAGAGTATGAGAAGTTTCTTTTATTTAAAAAAAATTAACTATGAAAAACAAAATATTAAAATGATTATGGATAGAATTAGAACTACTTGAAGCTATATATCCAAAGTTTAGCTATTTTGGCATCGTATAGACTTGAAAGTTTTCCATTCCTTACTCTAATTAATATGGTTAGGCTAATTTATACAAATTTTTTTTCTAAATACTATGTAATTAGTTCTCATTTAAAGTTAAAGAATTGAATTTCAAATTCATTGTGTAAAGTTGACATAATTAGTGAATCAAATTTGTTGCCTAATAAATGTTAGTAGCCAAAACATTAAATAAAATACTAAGTAATTTTAATAGTTTCACTACCACAACATTCAAGCTGATAAGAATAAATCTAGAAAAAAAAAACCAATAAAGAGCCCAATTATATCAACTATTAAATTAATATGCCATGTGATTAAATAATTAACTATAAATCTATTTATGCACTTTAATAGGTAGAATTATTTTTTAAATGAGTAGAAATAGAAGATAAGGACTAAATTATAACTGTACGAAGATCCATGAGGAAGAAAATACAATAAAAATCCAAATAATATAGAATTTTTAAATAGTTCCTAAAATATTTTGATATTGAAAAGTGAGTAAAAAATTTTTAAAAAGGTTAAAAACTCTATAATTAATAATTGCAGCTTATTGTCTAGATTTCTCTTTGTATATGTAAATATAGATAATGTATTAAGAAAAAATGATAATAGGAGCAATTCGTACTTTAGAAACTTTCATAAATTTTAGAAGAAAAATCAAAGGTCATATAATTCAACTAAGCCGCCTGCTTAGGCATAATTAAGCTTCAGAAAATTTACTCTAACAAGTAAAAAATATAATCCGCGCCCATTTTTATATCAATTATTAAATTATTATACGATGTGAGTAAACAATTCACTATAAATTATTTTATGCGCTTTAATGGGTAGAATTATGTTTAAAATGAGTAGAAATTGAATATGAAAACTAAATTATAACTCTACAAAAATTTATGAGATTGTAAATACGATAAAATTCAAATAGTAGGGTATATTAAAAGAGTTTCTAAAGTATTTTGATATTCAAGAGTGAGTAAAAAAATTTTAAAAAGATTAAAACAGCTCGGTAATTAATAATTTTGACCTATTGTTTAAATTTCTCTTTTATATGTGAATATATGGATAATGTATTAAGAAACAATGATAATAGGAGCAATTCGTACTCTAGAAACTCTCATAAATTTTAGAAGAAAAATCAAAGGTCATATAAGTCAACTAACCCGCCTGCTTAGGCATAATTAAGTTTCAGCAAATTTACTCTGACAAGTCAAAAATATCATCTGCGTCCATTTGTGTCTTTGCCAGTGCTTTTTTTTCTTTCGTGTTTTTTTTTTTTCATTTTTTTGCTGATGATCATGTTTCGCCTCCCGCTATTTTCCATTTTTTCCTTTTATCTCTTAAACTTTGACAAGGGTTTACTTACCTTTCAAACTTTGTAAATTAGTAAATTTTACCCTATCAAGGATGAAGGACTAACTAACTATTTACCCCACATCAAGCTTTAGTTTTATCATTTTGAGCAGAATTTCATCTCACAATTGCAGAAATTTTGTTAACATTAGATTTACAACCCTAAGAAAATCAACTTAAGTCATTTTACCTTCTAAAGAAAATATCAATTTAGCTTATAGCATGTTCCACAAACTATTTTGCGTTATATCAAATCATGAAAAACCAATTTAATTGGTGTTCGTCACGAAGGATATTTTTAGAAAGATAACTAGGACTTACAAGACCTTAACTTCTCTGTTCGAAATGAAAAAGACCTTTTATTTTCTATTCAAAATTATAGAATTATAGTTTTATGTGGAGCAAATAGTTAGTTAGTCATTCATATTTCTTGTTATCTTCATTTAGGTCATCATATAACCCAAAGAGCCTATTTTGTTTCATTTAAGTGGGGTAAGAGGTAAAAGATACCAATTTGCAAAGTTTAACGTGTGAGTGAAGCCGAGTTAAAATTCAGTGGCAAAAGGGAATTTAGGCCATTTTTATTCTACAAAATGGCAGCGGAGAAACCTAAATGGCATTTACTTTTTGGATATTTCTTCTATTTTTTTTAGATTTTTCATAAAATTTTGAGTAAATAATGTATTTTAAGAATGTGAAAAATCTTATTTTTTTAAACTTTGAAAAGCTTCCATGTTAAATTTGAATATCTTAGATATTTTTCAATTTATTAAATGAGTTTTTTAAAATTTAGAAAATAAAATTTTTCAAATCCCTAAAGTGACATTGAAAACAAATACTTATTTTTTATGAATAATTATCTATGATTTTTGGTATCAATATATTATAAGACTTATAGTGTAACACAACGTAAAAACTATAGATTTTACCTTTTGCCACAATTGATCAAGCAATTCCACCAAATTGAGAAAACAAGAAAAAGGGTTTGGGGAGAATTTTTTAAACAATGTCTATTAGACTGAACGTCTGATTTTTTGTGGGAGACATAGATATATTTATAAGCTAGACCAGGAACCTCACCATAACTACTGTTGCACAGTGGGCCGGACCAACTTGGGACCGAACAGGACCGGCCGGGCCTGGTCCTGTGAAAGTTGGGCCTGGGCACAACCCGGGTTGACACGTGCCGGGCCCGTATAATTTTTAATTTTAAATTTGTAATTTTTATTTTTATTTTTAGTTTTAGTTTTACTTTTTAATTTTTAGTTAAGTGTTAAAAGGCCCTTTATATGAATACATACCTTGGGGACCTCTAATGTTATTTTCTTTTGTAGGATTCTCAATGTCCTCTATGTCAACTCTGTGTCGATTTTTGGTGATAATTAACATATTATTATTATATATAATTTGAGAAAATAATTACTACCTGCAAAAAATAATTTTGAATACCTTTTGAAAATGTACACCGAATTAATAAATCCTTGGTATTTTTAGAAAATAATATCTCCAAATATCACATAATTTAAAATCAATTGGCAAAACCTATGCTATTTTCTAAAAAAATTAAAAAGGAGAGGAGGAGGAAGAATGAAAATGAAAACATTCTTAGGATTAAGTCCTAAAATTCTCCCTCCAAGCCGGCACCTTGTTGGCAAATTAGCATTAAAGCCCATTATTTATTGTAGCATGCTAAAGTTCAAATCCTGGCTTGTATGATAAATTTTTCCTCTTTACAACCAAAGGGTAAGCTTTAACTGGGTAGAGTAGGATCTAAAGTAGACTTATTAATAGGATTATTTTTTGTAATTCTCTATTACATTGTAATTCTAAGTACAAATTTTTTTTTTTGTTTTGTACAAAAAGAATTTAAATAAGAGTGATAAGATAAATTAGATATGAAAAATGTTCTGAAAAGGGAAACAACTCATCCTTGTTAGGAAAATCCATATAATTTTTAATTTTAAATTTTTTATTTTTATTTTTATTTTTATTTTTAGTTTAAGTTTTAAGTTTTTAATTTTAAGTTTAATTTCATTTTATATTTTTAGAAATTGATATTAAAACAAATTTTTTATAACTACTTGTTTTAAGAGTTAAACACCACCACCAGTGTGAAATTATATTAATTTTAAAGCCAAACGACATCTATATACCATGGAACGGGTTTTACATGACTCAATAGCGAAACGTTCCATAAAAATAAATGTAAAATAAAAGCTACGATCTGTGCTAAACAGCAAAATCAGATCAAATACAAAGTAAGTAAATAATGAGCAAGCTGTGGATTTAAGCATTTATTCATCGGGGTTTTCTTTGTCGGAACTCTTGTGGTCTTGTAATCTTAAAGCTGCAAGACCCCAATCACAGTTATATATACAAACTTCAACTACAACTGGTGATAACCTTGCGCGTTTCTCTGAAATTACATGCTTCCCAGCGCTGAAAGCGGACTCAGATGCAACGGTTGAGACGAGAACAGCTAGAACTTCTTTGGCAATGATGAAGAGTGTTGGAAATTTGTTGCTTCTTGCTTTCCATCATTCTAGAATGTCAGTCTCACTATTCTCCCAAATCAAGGTGAGGTATGCGTCCACTTCAGTAAGACTAAATGCTGCAGCATGGGGCCGTTTGAGGAGTTATTCAGCCGGATTGTATGATGATGAGCCCGACAATGATGAAGACCCGATGGTAGAGGAAGTAGTGTTTGCAACCTTATCCTTATGCCCGTTGGCATAAATCTTAAATAACTCTCGCAAGTGCTCATCAATAGAGGCAGTTATAACATGAACAGAAATATGTGCCATTTCTAAGAAACTATAATAATCCTCAAGTAGCTGTTGCATACTCATGATTCTTACGGTCGGGTCTAGTGCAGATGCAAATAAATAGATCGAGGGTATAGTATTGAAATATAAAATCCATTTCTCTTTCATGGCTTTAATTGTGTCTTTTAAGAACTCGTTATCTTTGTATTGGTTAAAAACCCATGCAATGTTGACCATATGCATTAAAATTTTGTGCGATGTGGGATAGTATACACTGGAGCAAAAAACAGTGGTATCATAAAAATATCACAACACAGCAGCCAATTTTGACAATTTATCCCATATCTCTTGTTTAAAAATCATTTTCTTTTCTCTGACATTTATAAACACATGTCATGTGTTCAGCAAATGGCATCGCATTCATCAACATCTCATAAGTCGAGTTCCATCGGGTAGGGCAATCAAGCTTAAAATGTTTCCAACTAAAATCGAGGCCATTTTCCAGACAATATTGCTTAAACTCTTTAAAAACTTTGGTCCTTGACTTAAAATAATGGATTGCCCACCTAATTGGACTAATTTCATTACTCAAAACTTGAAGACCTTTTAGGACAGCTAAGTTTAAAATATGACATACACACCTAATATGAAAAAATGCGGCATCACAGACAGGTTCTAGTGATTCCTTCAATGTCTTAGCCGTGACATTGTTGTTTGATGCAGTATCAAATGTTATGCTAAAAACCTTGTCATGACAAAAAAATTATTTTAAAGTTTTTGAAATTACTTCGAATATGTTCCAACCAGTATGATCAACCTCCATCCACTTAAATGCAATGATACATTTTTTAGTGACCCAACTATTATCAATCCAATGTGCAGTTATACAATAATAATCTTGTCCTAGTGGTGAAATCCACATGTCACTAGTGAATGAGATAGAATGATCAAAAGCAAAGAAGTACGCTTGTAAGTTTGATTTACCAGCTTCATAAATTTTAAATGCCTCTCTTCTAGCAGTAGTCCTAGATGTTCTTTTAAAAGCAGGGTTTAAGTATGATGTAATCTATTTTTCCATGTGTCTATCTTCCGATTGTGTAAATGGTTTTTCAATTAACATCATCCATTCTACCATGCCTTCTCTACAATTTTTTTGATTAAATTTAAAAATACCTGATCCGCCGGCAATACTTACAAGTTGTGTCTAACCGTCGGTACTAGTAGTTGCATCTTGACATTAATGCGGATGCTTATGTTCCATGTGACGTCTCAATGTTCCTGTGCCAGAGTTCTTCGTGTATGCGAGTTTTTGCTTACAATGTTTGCAATGTGCGAACCTTGCATCATTTCCATGACTACCCTTCTCAAAAACTTGGTCAAAATGGTCCCAAACCTATGCGGTGAGCCTTGACGTCTTACCATGTGGCGGAAGTTCGTGTTGATGGCTTGTCAGGGTTTGTTGAGAACCATCTCCTCCACCAACATTACCTGCTGCCGTTTGCTCTACCTCCTCAACGTCATCATCAGAAAGTTGATCATCGAGCCCCAAGTCGTATTGACTCATATCAAATTGCTCGTCATCGTCAGTTTGTTGGATATGAGTCCCACGGGTNAGTAGGGTTTAAGTATGATGTAATCTATTTTTCCATGTGTCTATCTTCCGATTGTGTAAATGGTTTTTCAGTTAACATCATCCATTCTACCATGCCTTCTCTGCAATCTTTTTGATTAAATTTAAAAATACCTGATCCGCCGGCAATACTTGCAAGTTGTGTCTAACCGTCGGTACTAGTAGTTTCATCTGGACATTAATTTGGATGCTTATGTTCCATGTGACGTCTCAGTGTTCCTGTGCCAGAGTTCTTCGTGTATGTGAGTTTTTGCTTACAATGTTTGCAATGTGCAAACCTTGCATCATTTCCATGACTACCCTTCTCAAAAACTTGGTCAAAATGGTCCCAAACCTATGCGGTGAGCCTCGACGTCTTACCATATGGCGGAAGTTCGGGTTGATGGCTTGTCAGGANTCCCTTTCCTCTTGATGCCATTTGTTTGAGAAAAAATTGAGCAGATCACAAGCTTCAAAAGTAATTGAGGATTGATTGAGAAAAAATGAAGAAAATAATATTGAGTGCTTCAAAGAAATGAGAGAATATATTATTAGAGAATCAGAGATTGCTAAGATTGGTGTGAAGAAATGGTGGAAATGGCCTCCCTATTTATAGGGGAAGGCCTTCTTTCTTTTTACTAAAAAGCCCTTAGAAAATAGTTGTTAGGGGGTAAAAAAGTAATTTATGGGGTCAAAAAATAGCTGCCAGCAGTTTAGAGGGACTAAATGTGCAATTTTTATGTTTTTTTTTTAATTTTTCAAAATTGTTCGAGCAGGTAACCGTTGGCGCCACCAGTCCCGTGCTGTGCTGAGCCTAATAGCGAATTGGGCCGTGCCGAGTCGACTTCGCTTCCCTTCTTCCTTAGGGCCCGTATACGGCCCACCATTTGCCGAATTTCTACCGGGCCCGTGCCATGCCGGGTTTGACCGATCACGGGTTGTGCTTGACGCAAGCCGGTCCCGTGCTGGGTCGGTCTCGACCCGGCCCAATGTTTACCACTAACCATAACTAGAATTGTCATAATTATTCCTCCCACCAAGGAATCTTTCAATGACAATTTATATATTCCAATTAACTCATTCAATTAGATTCTTTAGGATTGAAAGTTAATGATTATCACCATAATTTTCATAAAATAAATAATTACATAAGACTATAATATATTTAAAAATAATGAGTGACATGTGGAACATACTTTAATGAAAAATTTCTAACATTCTCCCATTTGGACTGCATGACACTTATCATTGGTGATACTTACCTTTATGTTTCAAATCCATCTAGTTAAGAATGGTTCCACACAAGAATCATGGCAGTAATACTTTTTAATCAAGTACTTCCTTCCATGTATTACTTTGCATTTTACTATTCTATGCACACTTTATGAGAAAATTTAGTTTTTCCTTTCAAGCTTTTCAAAAAGCTACCTTGGGTTCACTTTATGTAACCCTATGGATACAAAACACGATATCATATGTGTACACAATCATGTATTCAAAACATTATAAACATGCAACTATGTTCAAAATTTAAAGAGAAGAGAAAACCCTAATGTTAAACATTCAATGGGCAATAACCTTTATACCTTAATACTTCACAAGGTCCTCATATTGTATTGTTGACAATGCTTTAGTTATAGGATCTATATCCATAAGTGAAGTCCTTTTTCTGCTCTTTCATATACTTTTGTGTTTGGCTTTCTCATCCACATTGAGATATTATATCTTAACTTTTCATTCTCAAAGCTTGTGCCCAAAACAATTCATAGCTCAACTTTAATTCTAACATCATACTATTAAATATCCAACCTAAATAAAAATAATACTTTTGTTTCCTATAAGGAATTTATGAGAGTTTTCTAAAACAATTTAATGGTTAATAATACATGAACCAAGATATATATTGAAGGTTCATGAAGGAGAATTTATTGCAAGTGGTTGAGTAGTGGACGATAAAGCATTAATGTAAGTCATCCAAAGGTTTTCTCCTTGGCCTATATAAGGAGAGGTCATTTGCTCATTCCATCAATTAAACATCTAAGAAAATCATGTTCTCCAAGTGGAGTGAAAAGCGTTTGCTCTAAGTTGAAAATGTTGCAGTTGGTAGCAAAACAAGTCTGGGAGAGTGTTTCCTTCAAATAAAGTTCTTAAATAATGTATCTCATGTACCCATCTATTCATTGATAGTGGAAGTTCTTATTGTTATTGTCCCATAGACGTACGCACATTGTTGAACCACCTTATATATGGTTTTCCATTTCGTCTAGCCTTTTTGCATTGTTTATACTTTTATGGTTGATTTGTTATTTCCTAACAGTAATATCAGAACCATTAGTTCATGAAGGCTTGTGAAGGCATTATAATGGAAGATTCAAGAAGCACCCTGATTCATCTTAACAACTTGAATTAAGTAACATGGAAGCCAAGAATGGAAGATATCTTATATTATAAGGATTTTACATGAGCCAACTTAAGGGGAAAAGGCCAAGATGGAAAGGATTGTAGATGTAAGTTGGAAAACCTGAACCATAAAGTCATTGGTTCTATTCGCTAGTGAGTGGATGATAGCATATTTCACTATGTTTCCAATTAAACCAATGCACATATGTTGTGGTTAAAGTTAGAGTTCTTGTTTGAGAAAAAATTGCTTCCAAAAAGGCTTTCCTGATCAAAGAGTTCATGAATATAAAGTTTAAAGATTGTGCTAAAGTGATTGAACACTTCAACAACTTCCAGCGCACAATCATTTAATTGGCCACTATGGGTATGAAAATAGATAACAAGTTGCAAGCATTACTGGACAACTGGGAGACCTGCATCATAATTGTAAATAATTGTTCTCTTAATGGTTTGTTTGTATATGGATAATATAAACTTTAGTATGTTTAATGAAGAAACTAAATAAAAGTCTACATGTTCAGAGGAATGAGAAAAGGTAAAGGACCCAAAGGCCATGGAAGGAGTGCAATCAGATCAAGGACAAAATTTAATGGGAAGTGCCATCATTGTGGTCTTTTTTCCCACATGAAAAAGAATTATGAGAAATTCAAAAAGGATCCAAAGGAAAGTTGAGATGTTAATCATTATCATTCTAAGAATAACATAACTAGCACTACATTGTGTGATGTCATGATGAATGTGAGTTTCTTTGTTTTGAAGGTGAATGCTTACATTTTGATGATTGTGCTGGAGTTGGATGAGTGGTTTATTTTGGAGCATTTTGCCATGTTACAACAAATTGGGAGTTATTCACCACATAAAAAGTTAATGACTTTGGTAAAGTGAAGATAGGCAATGATAGCTACTCTAACATTGCAAAAATTTAAGATAATTGTTTTGAGACTAATTTAAACTACAAGCTTATGTTGAAGGATGTGACATATGTTCCAGGTCTATGTCTCAACTTATTCTCGACCAGCGTGTTTGATTGAAAAGGGTTTTATCATCATGAAGGTGATTGAAAGTGAAAGCTTACCAAGGAATCACTAACGGTTGCTAGATACAAAAAGTGTTACTCCATCTATAAGACATGTGACAAGATATGCAAAGAAGAGTTGAATGCCACAAATGACTCTTCCCCAAGTTTATGGCATATGTGGCAAGGCTATAAGAGTAAGAAGGGATTATAAGTTCTAGCAAAGAAGTCCCTAATTCCCTTTATTAAAGGTACCTTACTTGATTCTTGTGATTATTGTCTACTTCGTAAGCAACATAAAGTTAGTTTCAAAAATACATTTACAAAGAAATAAAATGTGTTAGACCAAGTACACTTAGATGTGTGTGGCCCCATGAAGTTGAATCACTAAGTCATCAAAAATACTTTGCCACTTATATCAATGATGCTTTACAAAATATATGGGTTTATTTGTTAAAATAAAAAAGACCAGGTGTTCTAAACTTTTAAGGAGTCCCACGACATGGTGGAGAGGGAGACCAGGAGAATCCTAAAATGTATCCATAGTGACAATGGTAGGGAGCACACTTCGAACAAGTTCAAAAAGCTTATTGTTTGAAACATGGCATCAGACACGTGAAGACAATTCCTGGTACCCTACAACATAATGATGTGGCAAAAGGATGAATAACACCATTTTGGAGAAAGTTAAAACCATGTTAAAGGCAACTAATCTTGCAAAGAATTATTGTGATGAAGCAGTGACAGCAATATATTACCTTATTAACCAAACACCATATGTATCATTAGGCTTAAAGACTCCAAAAAATATATCGTCTAGTATAAGTGCTCCATATTCCCACTTGAGAATGTTTGGTTGCAAAGCATTTGCACATATACCAAAGGAACAAAAATCAAAGTTCGATGACAAGGCCATCTTTAGCATTTCTCTTGGGCATGGTAATGAAGAAATAGGCTACCAGTTGCGAAATCGAAAGGCCATGAAAATATTCAGAAGCAAAGATGTGGTAGTCCATGAAGATGAAACCATTATAGATCTTGGAAAATAGATACTGAAATATGCAAGCCACTTTACCTATGTTTCATCATTACTCTTACAAGAATCTAGAACTGAGGCTCAAGATGTGGTAAATGAAAATGTTCCTGATATGGTGGAAAGAGAAGCAGTAGAACCTAAAGGTAATGATTAGGAGAATCATAATCAAGGGGAGCCTAATCAGGGAAGATATAAGAGAATGCCTACGTACTAGTTCGCAAATCCAACAAAATACTAAAATCAAGTACCAAGTATCCTTCTTCACAATCCATTATGTTAACAAGTGATAGAGAGCTTGAATGCTTTGAGGAAGAAGAGACTCATGTAGACAATAACAACTGGATGTTGGCAATGAAGTATGAAATAAAGTCCTTATTGAAGAATGACACCTATGAATTGGTGGAGCTTCCAAAAGGTGGAAAAGCATTAAAAAATAAATGAGTGTTTAAGTTAAAGAAGGACACGAATGAACAATTGATATAGTTCAAGACTCGCTCGGCTGTCAAAGATTTTGGGCAGAAGGAAGGGGTAGATTTTGATGAGATCTTCTCATTAGCTATTAAATGACTTCTATCAAAATTATTTTGGGCATGGCAGCTAACATGGATCTTAAGGTTGATCAGTTAAATGTGAAGATGACACTTCTTCATGGTGATTTAGAAGAAGAAATGTACATGGAGCAACAAGAAGTTTTTGAGGTTAAGGGAAAGGAGCACATAGTTTGCAAGTTGAAGAAAAATTTATACAAACTAAAGTAAGTGCAAGGAAATGGTAAAAGAAGTTTAGCTTATTCATGGTGGGTGATGGGTACAAAAGAACTAATACAAATCAATGTGTGTATCTAGCAATTTTCTGAAGGTAACTTCATAATTTTATTACTCTATGTTGACGATATGTTAATTGTAGACTAAAAAGTTTCTATGATTCACAAGTTGAAAGCAGATTTTATCAAAGTCTTTTAATTTGAAAGACGTAGGGTCAGCTAAGTAGATTTTAGGCACAAAGATTACTTTTAATAGTAAAGCGAAGAAATTATGGCTACCACAGGATAGGTATATTGAATGGGTGTTTGAGAAGTTTGACATGAAAAAAGCTAAGTCAGTAAGCTCACCTCTAGGTAATCATTTCAAGTTAAGAAAATTGTTATGCTTAGAGGTGGAAAATAAATTGAGCCTATATCAAACTATTCTAGCTCAAGCTAGATTTTTACATTATTGAGCTGAGTTTAACGAATCCGAAACACGAGCTCAAATTGAATTTTAGATTCAAACTCTTAATGAATCAAGCTCGAGTATGATAGTGTTCAAATCAAACTCTTATCGAGCCTACTGAGTTTAACATTATATTATATAATGAATAATACTAATATTATTTTAATATACTCATTCCTAAAATCTTAATTCATAATTCATCACTTCATATTTCTCTCCCTCATCTTGCTCTTTTCCATAGCAGTATCCACCAATTATCATCAACCGCACCTCTAGAACCCAACCCACCAACACTGTCATCATCACTGGATTCATAGTTCATCACCCAACTTCTTTTACTGATCTTCCAACTATTCTTCAATCTCCTACACTGGTCTCAAAAGAAGGTATTTTTTCCTTTCATTCCTAGCTTTGATTATGCCAAGATCTTTAATGTCATTGGCTCTACAGTCACTACATAAATGCTGTAACTCTTTCTTTCTTATCAGTGCTTTAGCTCTCCTTACTATTCTTGACCCTCTTGGTTTACACCCAAAAGTACCTGATCCTATTATGAATAATTCCAAATGCCTTCAAAATGAATAAGTTCCTTAATTGTGCCTGGCAAATGATAACATCCCTACTAATTGAATGACTATAAGCAATAGAAAGAATGATTAAGAATTTGCTGGTAAAGGATATATATGATGCAATATGATTTAGAATCATGTGTTAAGGCTTTCTCTAGATATGTGTTTGATTTGCTCTACCAAGTTTTTCTATTATAAAAGTAATCTACATGTGAACATTCTTTAGCAAAAGAAAAAAAAACATAACATCACCCAAAAAATTACGTGAGTGAAAGTCTTTTGAGAAAAGTAAATAGATTCAAACAAATCAAATTTAAGAAAGTAATACAAGCAGCTAATAACAAGGATTTGATTTTATCATTGTTGTTATTTAAATGTCTGTGCAAAAAAAAAAAACCCACAAGTCTCTGTTTCTAGAAGGACAATTAAAGGTCCGAATAAAAGTAAAGGAAGATAAATGCTATTAACAACAAAGCTGCTCACAAAATAAAATGAAATGGAGGCAGACCTCATTCAGCTAAAGAACCATTTAAGGAAACTATTGCACAAGTCCTTTTTTTCATTGAGGAACACCTAAAATGAGAGTTCCTTAATAATGCCTAGCTAATGATTGTTACCAACATCCCTGCTAATATGATATAATACGATGTATTAAGACTTTTTTTATGTATGTGTTTGATTTGCTTAGTTCAAAATTTAGTGCATATGGTATATAGAAGGGGAATGCTAACTTCTGTAAGCTTTTCCTTGGAAAATAGAAGATGATATCTGGTGAAAAAAGATTCGATTTATTTTTTTTTTGGAATTCTTTTGTAATTGTAAGTTTTTGGACTTATGCTTCTATGAAACTAACATAATTCTTCCCATTTTCACATTCTCTTTTATTTTTTCATAGCTCAGTTGTTTCTTTTAGTTCTGCTTGATGTTTCTTTTTTATACAATGAGCAACATATTGCTCAAGTTGATTGGTATCACAAACCCTTAGCTTTTATGGTTCATTTAAAAATTCATTGTACATATGATGTACATATTGTAGCTTTTCTTCTATATATTGTTGTCTTCAAATTTTTTAGGATTGGCTCGGAGGCATAAAGAAAGGTTAAAGGTAATGAACACTTGTCACTTGTTTGGATGTAATGCAATGAACCTTTGAAAATATGAATTTTTATAGTTTGTTAATGTTGAATAATTTATGAATTTAGTTGTTTATGACTTTTTACAATTTGTTTTGAACTTAAATGAACTTCCTTGATTATATGTTTGGTGGGATGTGCCTTGATCATGCAAGTTTTATGTTATTTTGTTTCATTGTGAATTTAATAGATTATTTGAATTAAGCTTGCTATTGAGCTTAAACATACTTATCGAGCTTGAACGAAGCTCCATCGTTCGAGCTAATCAACCTAGTGCTTTAAGCCTCTCAAACTAAGGAGCCAAGCTTGAGCCGCCTACTAGCTGAGCTTGAGCCTCATTTATGAAACTCATCAAGCTCAAGTCCATCCCAACATGAAATGAGCTGAACTCAAGCCTAGCTTATTTGAACTCAATTCAGCTTATTCCCACCCCTAGTTATGTCCAACCACAGAAGAGAAGACAAATAAGATAGCAAGTGCCCGTTATTCATCAGCTATTGGCAGTCTTATGTATGCAAGGGTAAGCACTCACTAGATATTGTACATGCAGTTGTTGTTACTAGATATCTTTCTAATCCTAATAAAGAGCATTATGAAGTTATTAAATGGATATTAAGATATTTCAGGGGTACTTCAAAGTTATGTTTGTGATTTGGTGGATCAAGATCAGTTTTGGAAGGTTTTATAGATGCAGATTTCGCAAGAGATTTTGATAACAGAAAGTCCACTTCTGGATATTTATTTATATTTTCAGGGGGGAGCTGTTTCATGGCAATCCAAGTTACAAAAGTGTGTTGCCTTATCCACCATAGGGTCTGAGAACATAGCAACAAATGAAGCTGGCAAGGAAATGAAATGGCCGTAGAGGTTTGTTCAAGAGTTGGGTGTGAAGCAAGGAAGTTAGGTAGTGCATTGTGATAGTCAGAGTGTTATTCAACTGAGCAAGAACTTAGTGTATTACCCTCACACCAAGCATATTGATATGCATTATCATTGGATTTGAGATGTAGTATTGAAGAAGTTTATACCTAATGAAAATTTACACTAACAAGAACAACGCAAACATGCTAAGAAAAGCAGTTTTACAGCATAAGTTGGTGTATTGCTGTTAGTCCACTGTGATAGAATATATGTAAAAGTTTCACTTCGTTGCTCAGTTGGGTTGGAGTAAGAGATTGTTAAATATCCAACCATAATATTTTGGTTTCTCATAAGGAATTTATGATAGTTTTCTAAAACAACTCAATGGTTCTAGAATAATACATGAACCAAGATGAATGTTGAAGGTTCATGAAGAAGAATTTATTGTGAGTAGTTGAGTGGTAGAAGATGGAGCATTAATGAAGTCATCTAGAGGTTATCTCCTTAGCCTATACAAGGATAGGTCATTTGCTTATTCCACCAATCAACCATCTAAGAAAACCATCTACTCCAAGTAGATTTGAATAGTGTCCACTCCAAGTTGATAGTGTTATAGTTGGTAGCAAAACAAGTGTATGAGAGTGTTTCCTTCAAGTAAAGTTATTGAAGTAGTGTATCTATTGTACTCACTTATTCATTGATAGTGGAAATTTTTGTTGTTGATGCCCCATGGACATAGGCACCTTGTTCAACCACATTATATCCGATCTTTCATTTCCTCTACTCTTTTTGCATAGTTTATACTTTTGTCGTTGAGTTATTATTTCCCAACACATAGTAGAAGATATCATATTGATTGCTTGAATTTTCTCTAGAATATAACTCATCTAATAGACTGAAAGATATAGTTTGAAGACTTTATACCCATGTCTACACATCAACCATAAGTTGAATCTAATAACCGATGCTTAATGGGTATTTATACTATAGATTAGGACAAAGTTCTTAGTGCTTGCAAATACCACGTGACCATTTATAAATTTTCCAATGCTTCAACATAATTATATGATTGGTGAGAACCAATCATAAACAATATCCATTAATGATGACTTGAGTGAACAAAATATAATTTGCAAACATCTATATATTTGACTAAAGCCTCAACTCCTACTTAACTCCTAGTATGTCCAGTTATCAACGATGAGAAAACTTTATTTGATTGTAACATTATGTAACCTTCTTTACCACTCATCAGGGAGTTTCATCCTTTATAGTCAAATATATATAGACTATAATTTATAATAAAATAACTTTCTCTACAAGCATAAGAACTTTCAAGTTGATTATGGTATATCTCTTTCCAAATTTACACTCAAAACTCAACTAACTTTAAATTGAAACAAACTATATTGATTATCTTATCTGAATCCTTCTTAGAAACTAGATAGAAGTTTTAGATAATCATACTTAATTGAGTGGAATAATGTTTACCTCTATTAACAAGAATGATCTTATTTCACCTTATAGCCAAGATATTGTCTTTAGGTCTCATTGATTACAATAACCCTTGGCAATTTAAGAAGACCTCAAACTTGTGATGCAGCTTAAAAATCTATCTTTACTTTCATAGTATTTAACCAAATTATATAGTTTCTTTGTACTTTCACTTAAAAAAGTTAACTCATTTAAAGGTCAAAACTAGATGCTTAGAGATATACCAATAAGTAACTAGAAATTCTTAATCACCTTAAATTCTTAATGATCACCTTTAATCCACTACTATTTCAACTTTTTCACGTAGGTGGTTAGGTTCAATGATAGTTTTATACTTTATGAGCTTCTTAATAGTTGTCCCTTAAAAACATCAAATGATGGCATTCAAAAATGATCTTTGTTTCCTACTGAATAGACAACTTAATTAGCTCCTTTTGTTTCTTAATTAAGAGCCTTAAAAAGAACAATAAACTCCCATTGAAACCTTAATCCGTAAGAAACTTTGGACTTTTACTTTTAGTAATTCTAAGAGCATGTAGCTCTGTACATAATATCCTTAAAGCGTTTACATTACATAAAACTATGAGTTGTTGTTTAAACTTTATGAAGATTATAATCTTCTCTTTACTAAACAACATATATATAGATATATATATATATGGAATACCCAAACTCAAATTTCACCTTATCAACAACCCAAGTGGCATAACAATGATAGTTTTGACGGAATATTTATTTGACATATACCTCGTATTTCAAACATCCGCGATATGTAAGTGATGCCCCTTTATTTAAGCAACCTTGAAATTGGATATTTTTTTACACCATTTCTATACATCTTCCTTAATACTCCATATACAAATTTAATATATTTTTTTCTCCCTAGCAATTTCTCTTCTTCGACAGTCATCCGGGGCCCTTAAATCAACCCAAAACCATTTATTTACTGGCTTTTTTATTTGTGGTATTCAAAAACACTAGAAGTACAGGAAGTTATGTAATACACTAGGAAAGTTATGAGAAAAAAGTGATTGCTGCGCAAAAATTAAATGACTTTGGCTACATTTTGCAATTGCTAACTAGCCTTGGCTGGAGAAGATTGCAAAACCTGTTGCTCGAACCCAAGCTATTCTTTTTGTATTTCTTACACTTTATCAGATAGGTCAACTGTGTAGAACATTTATGTAGCATCTGGACTCTAAAGACAAAAACGTTTGAATTTTTTGAGCATGATGCTACGTTCATTTGCTGCCAACACTTTCTTCAAAATTCAAACACAAGCAAACCATCATACAAAATAATTAAAAAATAAGCATTTATTTCTCAATACAAATCACAATCCCAAAGGTATTAACGAATTATCAAGCTAGTCACTATATTAACTTGATAGAAATGAAGGGCCGATTTCCCATCTACGGACTTATAAAACCTTAATCAAGTCGTCGTTCGATAATTTATTCTTGTTTCCTGCCAAAACTTTTTGTAGGCCACAACTAGGTGATAAGCCAAAAATAAATCTTCTGTATCGTAAAACCTCCGACAAAGTTTAAGAACTTTTTATTTTTAGTCCGTTTTCATGTAAGATAAATTGTTGGTGTCTTTTCCTTAAAACAAATAAATGATAGTGTTAACTTTTTTTATGTATTTGCAGTATATTTTTTAAAATTGATTGTATTTGCATATCATGATTAGTTGAAACTCTGCTATGAAGGCCAAACAAATATTTTTAGAACTTTTGTTAAAAAGTTAATATTTTTCATTAATTCTTTTAAACAGTGTACGAGAAAAATCATTAAAAACTTTTATTTACTTTTTAAAATATTATTCAAGTGATTTTTACGTAAATATAATATCAAATTTTGAATAACATTATAAAAAAACTCATTTTTCATTAATAAGTAAAAAATTAGACCTATTTTTTAAGGAAATAATGAAAAGTATTTGGAGATTTACCGACTGGTTTGTTGACTGTTGAGTTTGGCTCTCCTCCTAATTCTCCCTCCAGGGATCTGCGCGAACCGCTCGTTGTTCCTCTCAACAAACATGTTTCCTAGATTGACTAAAAACATGTCCTTTAAAGATTCTGTTAATGACTAAATTGTAAAAAAAAAAAATGAAAATTCCAGTGACCGACTTACGAACAGAAAAAAGAAGTTAGTGACTCGATCAATTAAAACAAAGAAAGCTGAAGAACAAAGTCTCCTAGATTTGTCCAAGTGAGTCGGATCGGGTTAGGAGTTCGGCTCACGAAACGGGGTCTTCTTCGATTCCTTGTGTGGCATCGATGGACAAACGATCGAGTGGTTGGGCGTTGGCGTCAATGACTAGGGTGGGCTCTGAGAGGAATTAAGGGTGGCGGACGGTGACGGGAAGATTGTGGCGGATTGAACCTGAATTGCGGCGAGGCTGGGTCGCGAGCTCTTCTCCATCTCG
>KK899984.1:59906-71818 GCA_000696445.1 Aquilaria agallochum
TGGTTGGTGACGCTCTGGGATGTCTTGGGATGGTGGTCGGAGGTGAAGCAGAGGGGTTAGGAGCGACGGCGAAGGCTAGGTAGGCGGCCAGATGCAGTGGTGGGCTTGAGGGTGGTGGCGGCAGAAAGAAGCGTCTAGGGCTTTTTGGGGCTGGAAGAGAACAATCAAGGACCAAACATGCAGTTTTGCATTTTCTTAATTGGATTTGTGTGTCTATGCCGATTTGTAAACAATTTATGCTCTTTAAAAATAACTATCTGAAACAATAAAAAAAATATCTGAATAAATATATAAAAGTGTCAAAAGAAAAATTTAAAAATATTTGAAGCAAATATACAAATAATTTGTTTTATTAATAAATAAATGTATGGGAAAATAATAAAAAAAAAGTGTCTACAATGATAAATGAAACAGTCTGGACAAATATGAAAAAATGTCTAATTCAAAATGTAAAAATGACAATAACATTATGTAAAAAAAATTGTTACCTTCAAATTTAAAAGTGTTTGAAAAAACAAATCAAATTGTCTAAAAAAATATATAAAAATTTCATAACAAATATTTTTTTAGTATTATTAACTGTTTAGCAAAAATGACCATAACCATTTTGACTTAATTGCCCAGCGCACCAACTCTGGCAACCTGTTCAACAGCAAAAACAGCCAGAAACAGGCGGCACTCAATGGCAAATGGGAAGATGGATGAGAAACGGGTGATCGATGACGCGATTTGGAGATCATAGCGATGATGTGATTATGAGAATGGATAGACGGTGTGATTCAGTGATTCGGAGATTTGGAGATCATATCAATAGTGGGATTCAAAGATTCATAGCAAAATAGGCTGCGCAACGTGATTGTGAGATCGACGGAACAAGATAGCAATTGCCAAAATGAGATTACGATATCACAGGGAATGAGAATGATGATGGCCAAAATGAGAATGACAATCGCCGAAATGAAATCACAAGAACGCAGTGAAATTGTGAATGACGAGAGACGGAACAAGGTCAATGGATCGCGAATGAGATCACCGAAATGTGAACGACAATCGACGGAATGAGAATGATGATCACCAGATTGTGAATGATGATTGATGAAACAAAAACGTGATCGTGAGATTGTAGGATCATGGGTAGAGGACCAGTGGCAAGGCGGCGATGAGTGAGAAAGATAACGTTTGGAAAAGAAAATTTTAGGGGTGAAATTATAAAATAACAACTAAGCTTAACTAAACATTTGTTTATAATATCCATTAATTTTTTTTTCCTAGCTAAAAGGGGCCATATTTATAGCATGTCCTTGGTCTCCAATGAAACATTTAATGTTTGAATCAAATTAGGATAGAATTTTAGGAGATTCAATAATTATGGATTTAGTCATTGATTTTCTCTTAAGTTCTTGCCTAGCTCAACCTGATGTAAAATCTTCAATTAAGCTATCAATTCTCATAGATTTTTCAGTTAAGCAGAAAAAGCCCATAGATTAGTCGATTAAGCCCAAAATTTTGGCAGGATTTCCATCTATGGCCTAAACTTCTTCCACAAGCTGACCAATTAAAACCCAAATTTCATATTTAAGAGCAATTTTAATCAAAATTACTCAAAAGACTCAAATTTTACACTAAAACATGAAAACAACCTAATCAAGACCTAAATAAAATTTAGAGAAGCACAAACAAACTTTGGAACATGACACAAAAATTTTGAGACTCAAAATTATAAAAATACCCCAGAAATTAATTAACTAACATTTGTCTAATCTAGCCTAAGAGACCTAAATGAATGTCAAAATGAGTGTATATAGTTTGTCGTCCAGCAACTTTTGTTAGAACAAAGTGAGTTGATGCTAGTAATACTCATTTTGCCTTATCGATGAATTAAAATGGATTTTAGAAATTGGTTTGATTTGTCTTCAAGGTCTATGGGAATGGTCTGATTTGTCCTAAAAAATTGATGGGAATGGTTTAGTTTGTCTTAGAAGTTACAGAGAACGGTTTAGTTTGTCTCAAAGACTTTTGAGAGAAGTTTGGTTTGTCTCAAAAGTTGACAAGAATGGTTTGGTTTGTCCTGAATATTTGAAGCGGACGGTTTGGTTCATCCTAAAGATTGCTAAACGTGGTCTGATTTGTCTTGGAGGCTTTCGAGAGCAATTGATTTGTCTTAAAATTTGAATGACACCTAGGAAGTCCCTCAAGTTACATGCACCTAAGCCCAAATATGTAAATTTTAAGGTAGTATTTGTATTAGTTTGAGTGAGCAATGCAATTGGTTGTACCCTAAATCTAGAGCTTTCAATTTGGTCAAGTTGAACAGTATCACAAATCCTAAAGTTCTGGCGAAGTTATTATTTTGTGGAAACAAAATTTGAAGATTGAAAAGTCTACAAATTGGCCTTGGAAATGGACCATGAAATTGATTATTGATAAGGCATAAAAAGACTAGTTGGGTAACGGTCAGAAGCTAGGATGAAATTGGGCCAATAAGTTTATTTTTTCCCAATCTAAACAACCAAGTTAAGTCAAGCTTTTAAGAGTATATGGAAAACCACCAACTAGACTGGCCCTTTCATGGTTAAGGCAAGCAAGCTTGGGCTGACCGGTGAACCAAGAAAAGGACTCCTGACTGAGGTTATTCTCTATGAATGTTAGATCTTTAAATTCTGTGTGATTCGCTAATGAAGAAGGAATTGGTCATATGAAATTATTCACCGCTACGTTAGATAGTTTAACTTGGTTAGTTTGCCCAATGATGAAGGAATTGGACCCAAGATGGCAAAAGCTCTGACATCCATCTTAGTTAAGGAATTACAGTTTCCTATTGAAGCTGGTGGACTACCAAAGAAGCTTGTGGAAGGAAGTCTTATTGAAGCTCGTAGACTACCAAAGAAGCTTGTGAAAGTGAGTCTAAGTGTATCAAGGTGAAAACTCGAGAGAAACTTAGGCAATTGACCTGTGAGATTTCCATTGCTCTCTACATTAAGAACTTGCAAGTTTGGGCAATAAAATATTTCTATTGGAAATGTATCTATAGCCAACAGTTACCAAGAATAAGAGAATTCACAAAAGTTAGGTTAGCCAAGAGTTAAGGTGGTGAAGATAGCATATACACAAATCTAAGGTGAAGTTCTTGGAGGGCAGTTAAGTATTCCACTAACAAAGAGAAAGAAGTAGATTACATTTTATAAACTACTTGATTTAAGTGGTTCAGCTTTTCAGCTATCCGATGTCTACAAAAGAGAAATAGCTAACTAATTAACGAGGATGACAAATGTAATATTTTGTTATTTTATTGTAATTTTTGTAATTATTTTTAGGGATATTTTATTTTCTTAGTTTAAGAGTTATTTTTGGGTTTTTCTAGGTTAATTCGAGTCCTTATTAATTATGGTATCAAGTAGGATTTTCATAGAGAGCTTTTATTGGAAAAAGGTATCAATTAGAAATAGATTTCCTAGCTATAGTTAATTTTGGTTTTTCCTATTCTAGTTGGTTTAGGATTTTAATAGTTGCCCATAGAAAGGCTTGTGCATGTGTGCAAGAGATTTATAAATTTTGATCAATAAAATTATTGAGGTTTTTCTCTCTAAATTTTGAGTTTATGGAATGAAACTATTTATTTTATTTTGGAGCTGGAAATGTTCTACTGACGTGGATGACAAATTTAATATTTTTTTTAATGTAATTTTCGTAGTTATTTTTAGGGGTATTCTATTTTCCTAGTTTAAGAGTTATTTTTCGGTTTTCTTAGGTTAATTAGAGTCCTTATTAATTATGGTATCAAGTAGGATTTTTGTAGAGATCTTTTATTGAAAAAAGATCTCAATTAGGATTAGATTTCTTAGCTAGAGTTAATTTTGATTTTTCCTATTCTAGTTGCTTTAGGACTTTAATAGTTGCCTATATAAAAGCTTGTGCATATGTGTAAGAGATATATAACTTTTGATCAATAAAATTACTGAGGTTTTTGTCGCTAAATTTTTGGTTTCTTGATTAAAACTCCTTATTTTATTTTGGGATTAGACGTGTTCTAATCTTGTTCATGCAACTCGCTATGTCAACTAGTATCAGAGTGGGTAAAATTGCCACTTTCTCTTAGCAATTGAAATAGCCAAAAAAAGTAGCAGTTTTTACGACGTTGATCGTGGGACTAAGACTCTGAGACCACAAGATTAAAGAGTGCATTGAGATCTTAGAGCAACAAATGAATCACAGATATCGGTATTTTGATGAACACTCTGCAAATTGATTTGATGGCTAAAGTTATCACACAAATAGGAATTGGAGTAACAATAGGTTGTGAGTTCTAGAGGATATCGCCTTTGATCGTCCTATTAGAAGATCCCTTCCTGCATATCAGCATAAACGTTAGACTTACATTGAGGAAGAGTCATTAGATGAAGACAAAGATGACTATTCTTTTAAATCAAGGTGTACATGGAGGATTCTGAATCAGATAATGATGACTATCTTGTTGAGCATAAATGACACGTTAGACATAAGTAGCAGACTAGAGAATTATTGAAGGTAGGCATCCTTTCTTTTATAGAGATTTAGACATTGAAGATTTCCTAGGGTAGATTAGGGAAGTAGAAAAATTTTTCAAGTATAATATGGTGCCTGAAAGTGAAAAAGTGCAGTATGTTGCTTGGAGATTAAATGCATGAGCTTTAGCTTGGTGGAAGAGATTACAGGTCAAAAGGTATTATCAGGGGAAGTATCCAATTGAAACATGGTATCGGATGAAGTGGTTGGTGCAAGAATATTTTCTTCCTTTGAATTTTGAGGATATCTTGTTGTTAAAATATCATAAAGTTGGAGATTATACCTGTAAGAATTACAACTAGAAAATTTATGAAGTTTATGGTGACAAGAACAATTTAATTTCCAATGGTTTTACATATGGTGGTCCATGTAAAGATAAGGATGAAGAGATTATTTGTGAGCCAGATGGAGAAGATGAAGGCCATGATGAAAGCATGGAGCAATATGAGTGAATTTTTAATACTAAAGCCATGGAAGAACTTGCAGTTAACATAACTCAAGACAAGCAGTGAGAAGAAGGTACTGAAGAACTTGTTAATGGTGACAATCAAATGTTGCAAAAGGAAGAGGAGATAGAAGAAATTGCATATGATATTGGTAAATTGGTGCAAAATGGATTGGTTGACAATGGGAAGCCAAAATTTATTTTTGTGGATTTCCTTTGTATTGAAGATATCTTTCCAAGCGAAAATAATATGATTAGTTTCTGGATAAATTTGGGAGTTGAAAGCCATCAACATGGCTTGACATTCCAAAAACTTGAAAAGAGTTTGTTATGTTCAAAATATTTGTTCATGTGGCATGGAAAGAACTCAATTTCAACTGAGAAACTCAATGACGAGTTTTCTTTAAGAAAAGGACAATGACGCAGATGACAAATTTAATATTTTGTTATTTTATTGTAATTTTTTTAATTATTTTTAGGGTTATTTTATTTTCTTAGTTTAAGAGTTATTTTTGGGTTTTTTTAGGTTAAATAGAGTCCTTATTAATTATGGTATCAAGTAAGATTTTCATAGGGATGTTTTATTAAAAAATATATATCAATTAGGATTAGATTTCCTTGCTAGCGTTTATTATACTTTTCCTATTCTAGTTGGTTTAGGATTTTAATAGTTGTCTATATAAATACTTGTACATGTATGCAAGAGATATATAACTTTTGATCAATAAAATTAGTGAGGTTTTTCTCTTTAAAGTTTAGATTTTTAGATTGAAACCCTTTATTTTATTTTGGAGTTAGACTTGTTATACCATTGTTCAAAGAATTGCAAAAGACTTCTTGTATGGCCTTTCACTCTTAGCTTCTAGCCTTCCACTCTAAATCTCTCTTTTTTTTTTTTTATAACCATTATATTTTGTCCTTTATAATTTTGACTTTTCTCTCATATACATACATCATTCACACGCAAACCACATACAACTTAGTGTTTAACTTACCTTACCATACAATACACAGCAACTAGCACCACTTTCATTATTGGGTACCCAAAAATACCATTCTACATGGCACACATTCTAGACATAATCCACAGCTTTCTCTTCTTTTTTAACAAGTCAAACACATTTATATGATGCATAAAACATTCTCTCTAACACTTTGTGTCCAAAAGCTCCTTTTTTTCTTTTTTGTGTAAACTCTCACACAATGTACACATCTCTGTTTGATGATGCTTGAGAATAAACACTCCTTTTGTTTTCTTCAATGAATCTATTTATAAATTTTATTTGTGACCTTTTCATCATGTGAAACAGTCTTTCAAATAAATAATACATCAAATTTTTTTACCATAAATTCTCTTCTACTTATGAACATAAGAATCTAATTTCAACTTTATATATACAACTTTTGGCAACACCAGGAAAAGTTATCTCATGTATTAATGACTTGTGAAACCTTGTCAAGTTTTTAGACTTACCAGTCATATGAACCAATAATTCACTATTTCACCAATCAACCGACTACCATGTTTTGTAAAAAAATTTATAGGGTCTATGTATACAAATTAGTCATCTCTCTCAAAAGTATATGATAAGCTTATATTTGTTATATTTATTTCTCTCATATTTAGTACTTTTTAATTTGTTTTGAACCTTAAAGATATATTTGAATATGTTTTATAGCTACAGCATATCTGGACTCAATTGATTAAGAGTGGATTTAATTTGCCATTTTACAAGTTTTAATTTGTTTGTGTTCTTTCATGAGTCTGACAGATTGGCGATGTTCCAGTAGAAAAATCATATCTTGAGCTACAGAGATCAGAATAGAATGATTCTTGACGCATTGGAAAGCTAACATCTAGAGCTCCAAATCATATGCAGATCATAAGTCATTTTGCACTTCAAGGGGATCAAATTTAGCTTCAAAGTCACAATTTGTGAGTCATCATTGATTCAGAAGCAGTTGCGGTATTTTGGGAATATCTTTGGCTATAAATGTCCATTTTATGTGATTCAGGTGTCATTTCGAAGCTAAGAAAGTGTTCTACAACTTTTATGGTTTGAATTTTGAGAGATAACATATAAATCAAGGTCAAATTTTGGCTTGAAATTGCTGCTAATGTCCTGGATTATTGCTTGGCTTGCAACTTTGAAACCTTCTAGTTAGTTTGAATCTTTTTATTTGTATTGGATACTTTTGTAAAAATATAAAAATTTTAGGGAAATTTTGTGAATTTAGCACACTAGATTAGCTTTATTAGAATGAGAGCACAGCAGCTTGCTTCTCTCTCTCTCGCGGCTAGATGCTTCCCCCTTCTTCCTCTCTCCTTCTTTTTCGCAATTTTAGTTTTATTATTATTATTATTCTTTGTTTTTCTTCTAATCATGAGTAAGTAATTTTTGGTTCAGTTCAAGGGAACGATTTTCATCACCAACACCAGTTGTGAGAATTTATTCTTCTTGTTAAAACTTTCTTTAAATTCAAGTATTTACTTCTTTGTTGTTAAGATTTATTGCAATTAATTTTCTTGTTCTCGCTTGATAAATTGGTCATGCGATTGCAAATCTACTTGATTTTCTTTCAACTACTTAGGTGAAGAATTCGATTTAGAAGCAAGTAAATTGACTAGAGATTACTTTTATTTCTGGTTAGTTCATACGGAGAAGATAAGTTAAATTATTCAAGCTTTTGGATTGTTATATGGAATAAACTTTTTGATTCATTGTTCTTAATGCTAATTTTGGGTTTATTAGAAATTAATTTTTAATATCTGGTTACTCAAAATTAAGAAAATAATTTGAAGCTTTTTCAGGTTAATTTTACTATTGAATTCTTTGGATTTTTTTTAGCTTTAAAGAGAGTCCTGTTTATTTGCCAGGATTGAAAAGGTACTTTTCTTTGATGGTCAACTGCATAACTGTAATGGATAATCAACTCTGAACTGATCGTTTTTAATATTGGTTACTTTTATTTTAATTTTACAGTCAATTTATTTAAGCTTTTAATTCAAGAAAAACCCTCAATCTTTTATTTCAGTTTTCTAACAGAAAGCTTTTGGTAAAAAATTTTCCTAGGAATTCAACCTGGTTTTCACTACTAAACTACAAATTTATTTATTCTAAGTTGTTAGTGAGACCAGAATTATTTTTGATAGTTTCGACGATCGACCAAAAATTTGGCGTCATTGTCAGGGAGATTTCTTTTTCTGTTAAAGGTTCCTTTTTATTTATTTATTTTGTTTCCTTTCTTTCTTTCTTAGTAAATTGACTTATGCCAAGATCTTCTTATATAGTTGAATTAGTGTTTGATCCATAGATCGAAAAGACAGCATAGGCAAACAAGAAAGCAAAGAAGCAAGCGGTCAATTTTACAGCTTCAACATCTACGAACAGCAACTCAAAAAGTGAAGAAGAAGTAGTTGTATTGTAGAGATAGCAGCACAAAGAACACTAAGGGAGTTGGCAACTCCCGATGTTGTCTAGCGCATCGCTTTTCCTGATATTGAGGTAGCATTTGAATTAAAATCTTGATTAATTCATTTATTGCCTACTTTTCGTGGTCTTGCAGATGAGGACCCTCACAAACACTTGAAGGAATTTACTGTAGTTTGCGCGACCATGAAACTATAAGGAGTTACAAAAGAACAGATTAAGCTGAGAGCTTTCCTATTCTCTTTGGCGGACAAGGCGAAGGACCAGCTGTACTACTTTCCCTTTGGTTCGATTAGAACCTGGAATGACCTAAAAACAAAATATTTTGAGAAGTTCTTTCTAGCTTCGAGGGTTGGAACAATTAGGAAGAAAATCAGAGGGATTCAGGAGTACAACGGAGAAAGTCTCTACGAGTACTGGGAGAGATTCAAACAGCTATATGTGAGCTGCCCACATCACCAGATTTCTGATCAATTGTTGCTGTAGTACTTCTATGAAGGGCTACTGTTCATGGATCGAAGTAAGTTGGATGCTACAAATGGAGGAGAACTTGTAGAAAAGACACCCAAAAAAGCAAAAGGCCTCATTTCTAAAATGGCAGCCAAATTGTAACAGTTTGGGACACGGGTAGACCACATGTCGAAGAAGGTAAATGAGGTAGGAACTTTGAGTATTAAAGCTCAACTTTCTAAACTAACCTCTGTTGTTAGACAAGTTGCCTTGGGACAGGTTCAAAATTCTAGAGTTTGTGGCATTTGCTTTGCTCAAAGACACCTCACTGACTCGTGTCCACAACTGCAAGAAGATACAGCACCTCAAGTGAGTGCGGTAAGCAAGTTTGTTAACCAACCAAGAAGATATGACCCTTATGCCAATCAATACAACCTGGTCGAAGGGACGACCCGAACCTGAGATATGGGCAGCCAAACAACCAGTCACTATATCCATCTACTGGTTACAACAAACCAGCTCCTCCACCAGAGAACCAAGCACCAAATTCAGGTATGGTTTTAGAGGATATTGTGAAAGCTTTAGCCACTAACACTTAAATGTTTCAACAGAAAACAATGGCTAGCATTAAAGACTTGAGGAACCAAATTTCATAACTGGTAGCCTCATTGAACAAAATCGAAGTTGAAAAATGGAGACTGTCATCTCAAGCTGAAATCAACCTGAGAGAGCATGTTTATGCCATGACCCTTCAAAGTGGCAAAGAGGTACAAACCACCACATCAAAAATGGCAGCACTTAAAAAAGGAACAAGATAGCCTAAAACCATCAACTTCTGGTGCACCAACTGAGGAGATAAGTAATGAGCCAATTTTTCCAAAACCAAAAAATCTAATTTCACCTCATTTTCCTAGCAGGTTGGAAAAATTAAAGAAAAATATACAAAGCAGGAAATTCTTGAGATTTTTAGAAAGGTCGAAATCAACATACCTCTGCTGGATGCAATCAAACAAGTGCCACAGTATGCCAAATTTTTAAAGGAGCTGTACACCAACAAAAAGAAGTTGCCAACTGATAAGACAATTAAAATTGGTGAGAATGTGTCAGCGATAATTCAAAGGAAGTTGACTCAAAAGTATAAGGACCCTGGTATGTTTACTATGCCATGTGTAATAGGTAATTTTAAGGTGGAAAAAGCTATGTTAGATTTAGGAGCCTCAATTAATGTCATGTCATATTCAATATTTGCTTCTTTGAAACTTGAAACTTTAATGAAATTGGTGTTGTGATGCAATTAGCTGATAAATTGAATGCCTATTATGGGGGCATAGTTGAGGATGTTTTTATGCAAGTAAATGATTTAATTTTTCCTACTGATTTTTATGTGCTTGATATGGAAAATAGTGACCTAACTTCTCCTATTTTGTTAGGAAGACCATTTTTAAAGACATCCAAGACCAAGATTGATGTAGACACTGACACTCTCACAATGGAATTTGATGGAAAAATTGCATAGTTCAATATTTTTGACACACTAAAGGAAATTGACAAGGATAATTCTATTTCTTTTGTTGAAAAATTTGATAATTTGGTGCATAATGAATCATGAACAAAGTTTGAAAACCAAGCAAAGTTGGCACAAAAAGATAAGAAAGAAAATGTCAAGTTGCAGCAAGAACATGAGATGTCATTTGTGGTTGGACAAAAGGTGTTTCACAAACACAGAAAAAGATGGAAAGTGTTATCTGGTAAGTCTGAGCTTAATTGGATTGGACCAATTATTATTACTAATATTTCTACTCATGGTACAGTCGACCTTAAAAGTTTAAAAATGGATAAAGTATTTAACACTGAGATGCATAAGTTGAAGCTTTTTCATGAGGGATTCTCAAAGCACCGTAGTTGATGCAAGAAAGGATTGTCTAGCCAAAGACAATAAAGAAAGGCGTTTTTGGGAGGCAACCCAGGTGTGGTTTTGTGCCACGAACAATTAGGACTTTTTTCTTCTTTCCTTTATTTTTACTTTTATTTTTTAGTTTTTATTTTTCAGATTTCTTTATTCTCACAACTGATTTTCTTGGTCGGGCAAAATCTCTTTCAAGCTGGAGGTGAACCGAACCATATGAGGCAGCGAGTTAAAGTCAAATTTTGGGCTCTAGATCATTGTGAAATCACATTTCAAGATGGTACATTTTCTTTTCCCCATCTGTGTTTTTATTATGAACATTGAGAACAATGTTTGATTTAAGTGTGGGAGAGTAAGTAGCTTGGGCCATAATTTTCTACTTTTAAAATCTTTGAACTAAAATTTTTTTAATTCATACTTTTGAGCATCGATCTGAATTGTTAGGATGATTTTACCTTTTTGGTTCTTGAATGCTTAGCTTGAGTGTTGAGTTAGTAATTTATTAGTCTTTATGCAACTCTTAAATTTTATTTTATTTTTAAATTTTTTTTTACAATTTTTGATCAAGCTAGTTGATGGTTATTTTAAGAAGCTGATTTTTGCATCAAATATTTGTGCTTAGTACATTGATTTAAACCATGTTAGATTATGAGCTTATTAAGTTGATTATGTGGTTCGTTCGGTTGATAGATGATTTGAACAACTTGAGAAAAAAAAACAAAAAAAGGATTGACATTGTTGTGTCCTGATAAATAAAAAGTTGCTACTCCGCTGTTTCTGGATATTGAAGTAGGTAGGAGTCTTTTCCTAAAGTGAGAGTCGATCACTACTCGAAACGGTACTGGAAGCATGAGTGTGGTCAAAGACCACTTTGGAGTTATGTCAAGTTAGTAGCTTGGGTATGCCAAAGCCCATGTTATACACTCGTTAAACGGCGGAACACAAGAAAAAGACAAAACAAAAGAAATGAAGTAAAAAAAAAAAAAAAATTCTCAACTGATTTCTTATTTTCCATGGGTTTGTAGTTAGACCGGTTGTACTTTTTAAGTTATTATCTACTTGGTTTGTTCTCTTTACTTTGTGCAAAGATTTGATGTTTTTCTCAAGTTTTAAAAGGTGATCATTGCTAGCTTGTAAC
>KK899984.1:74139-88388 GCA_000696445.1 Aquilaria agallochum
GTTCGGTTGATAGATGATTTGAACAACTTGAGAAAAAAAAACAAAAAAAGGATTGACATTGTTGTGTCCTGATAAATAAAAAGTTGCTACTCCGCTGTTTCTGGATATTGAAGTAGGTAGGAGTCTTTTCCTAAAGTGAGAGTCGATCACTACTCGAAACGGTACTGGAAGCATGAGTGTGGTCAAAGACCACTTTGGAGTTATGTCAAGTTAGTAGCTTGGGTATGCCAAAGCCCATGTTATACACTCGTTAAACGGCGGAACACAAGAAAAAGACAAAACAAAAGAAATGAAGTAAAAAAAAAAAAAAAATTCTCAACTGATTTCTTATTTTCCATGGGTTTGTAGTTAGACCGGTTGTACTTTTTAAGTTATTATCTACTTGGTTTGTTCTCTTTACTTTGTGCAAAGATTTGATGTTTTTCTCAAGTTTTAAAAGGTGATCATTGCTAGCTTGTAACGAAATTGTTTTTATGGACTTCTTTTGTTTTGAGTTGCTATTGAGTGGTAGGTTGCATGCTTAATTTCTTTTGTTCAGCTTCCAAGACTGTTGGATGTGAAATTATCTTATTCTGTTTAGCTCAAAAGTATGTTTCTATTTTTCTTAGATTTATTTTATTTTATTTTATTTTGAGCTTTACCTGAGAACGAGCTAAAACTAAGTGTGAGAGAATTTGATAAGCTTAAAAATGTTATATTTATTTCTTTCATAGTTAGTAGTTTTTAATCTTTTTTGAACCTTAAATATATATTTGAATATGTTTTATAGCTCACAGCATATCTGGACTCAATTGATTAAGAGTGGATTTAATTTGCCATTTTACAAGTTTTAATTTATTTGTGTTCTTTCAGTATTCTGATAGATTGGCGATGTTCCAGTAGAAAAATCATAACTTGAGCTACAGATATTGGAATTAAATGATTCTTGATTTATTGGAAAGCTAATATCTGGATCTACAAATCATATGCAGATCATAAGACCCAGTTTGCACTTAAAGGAAGTCAAATGTTGCTTCAAAGTCACGATTTGTGAGTCATTGCTGGTTCAAAAGCAGTTGCGGTATTTTAGGCATATCTTTAGCTATAGATGTGTTTTTTATGTGATTCAGGTGTCGTTTGGAAGCTAAGAAAGAGCTATACAACTTTCATGCTTTGCGGTTTGAGAGATAATGACTAAATCAAGGTCAAATTTCAGCTTGAAGTTGCTACTGATGTCCTGGAGTGTTGCTTGGCTTACAACTTTGAAACCTTCTACTTAGTTTGAATCTTTTTATTTGTGTTGAGTACTTTTGTAAAAATATAGAAAGTTTAGGGAGAGTTTGTAAATTTAGAACACTAGATTAGCTTTATTAGAATGAGAGCACAGCAGCTCGCCTCTCTTTCTTTCGCGGCTAGATGCCTCCCCCTTTTCCTTCTCTCTTTTTTCACAATTTTAGTTTTTTTTTATTATTATTGTTCTTTGTTTTTCTTTTAATAATGAGTGAGTAATTTTTTTGTTCACTCCAAATGGACGATTTTCATTGCCAACACCGGTTATGAGGATTGATTCTTCTTGTTAAAACTTTCTTTAAATCCAAGTATTTACTTCTTTATTGTTAAAATTTATTGCAATTAATTTTCTTGTTCTCGCTTAATGGATTGGTTATACGATTGCAAATTTGCTTGATTTTCTTTCAACTGCTTCGATGAAGAATTTAATTTAAAAGCAAGTGAATTGACTAGATATTACTTTTATTTCTAGTTAGTTCATACAGAGAAGTAAGACAGGTTAAATTATTCAAGCTTTTGTATTGTTATCTGGAATAAACCTTTTGGTTTATTGTTCTTAATGCTAATTTTGGGTTTATTAGAAATTGTTTTTCAATATTTAGTTACTCAAAATTAAGAAATTAATCTGAAACTTTTTCTGGTTAATTTTACTATTAAATTCTTTTGGTTTTTTTTTATCTTTAAAGAGAGTCTTATTTATTTACTTCGATTGAAAAAGTACTTTTCTTTGATGATTAACTGTGTAACTGGAATGGATAATCAACTCTGAACTGAGCGTTTTTAATATTGGTTACTTTTATTTTAATTCTATAGTCAATTTATTTTAGCTTTTAATTCAAGAAAACCCCCCAATCTTTTATTTCTGTTTTCTAATATGAAGTTTTCGGTAAAAAATTTCTCTTGGGATTCAAACTAGTTTTTACTACTAAACTACAAATTTATGTATTCTAAATTGTTAATGAAACTAAAATTATTTTTTATGGTTTCGACAATTGACCAGTATAGTTATTTGTTAAGTACCTTTTTCAATTTTAGGATTGATTGCAAATCATTCAACAGTACGGTCCAAGCTTCGTTAACGTACGAAATGGGCAAAAGACCTATCGACCTTAATCGGAAGCCGGGACCGTCCCATTTTGTTGGGTGGTCTCGGATTTCCGTAAGAGCCAAAAGGACACCACGAGAGGTAAAAATAATAAATAATATATAAACAAACAAACAATAGTAATAACATAACAGTGTGCAAAAGCAAACTCGGAACTTCCAAACTTAAATTTACCAAGTTAATTAGTTAAATTAATTAAATTTAAATAGACTTCAATATAAATGAAATTTCCCGTCTAGCAATAGCAAACCATGGCTGGCTTACTAATTGGTTGTGGGGTTGGATTATTTTTCAAATACTCCGAAATGGACGGGCATAGGAAATCGTGGATCGCTGGCTTACGGATTGGTTATGGTGTTTCAATTAGTTTTCAAGGACCCCAAAATGGACGGCAAAGGAGGTAGAAGCCTCGCTAACAGGTCTGCCTAGTCGATGGTGGTTGACATTAACTTGAGCTCATCCTAGACTAGTAGAATCTTTTGCGTTAATTACAATTTGTCCTGAAATTTAAATAATATTATAATCGGCCCACGCCTCATGACTTATATTTTACCTTCTGAAAAAACTGTTTTGTATTTACATAAAGAAAACCGATAAATTAAAATGTTCCTTAACTGTAAAAAAATGGATTGTAGTAAAAGTTCATATAATTATTTTGTTCTATTACATTCTGGAGATCTTTTTTATCTATGGATTTCTTTGCCATTTCTGGAGCTTTAGCATCTAATGTTTTAAATGGTACAGCCACCGTCTTTGATTCTTCTCCAAGAATTACTGCCGTATCTGGAGGATGTGGAGCAGTGACTTCTCTTCCATCCTTAGTCTTATACGTTGACTAAGTTTCTTCTAAAACTTCAATCATTATTTCTTCATCCAATATGAGAGTTGAAATAAACCATTCAAAGAATTTTAAGTTTTTCTTGTGTCGCATAATTCTCTTATACCATTAAACCAATTGCGAGATCAATTAGTTTTGCTGAAAAGTTCCCTGATGAAATTAGGGACAAGAAACAATTGCAAAGGTTTCTAAAAAGTTTAAATTATGTTGATGACTTCTACAAAGATTTAGTAAAAGATTGTAAACCTTTGTTTGACCGTCTAAAGAAAATTCCTTCTGAATGGGGGCAAGAACAAACGAAAGTAGTCCAAACTGTCAAAACAAGAGTCAAAGAAATTCCTTGTATTAATATTCCAAATCCTAAAGCTTTGAAAATTGTTAAAACAGATGATAGTGACATAGGATATGGAGGAATATTGAAACAAAGAATAAATAACAAAGAATACTTGGTTCGATTTACTTCTGGAGTATGGAATCAGGCCCAAAGAAATTATGACACAATTAAAAAGGAAATTTTGGCAATTGTTCTTTATGTTACTAAATTTGAGGAAGATCTCCGCAACAAGAAATTTTTAGTCTGATTGCAAGGCAGCTAAAGATGTTTTATTCAAAGATGTAAAGAATTTGGCATCTAAACAGATTTTTGCTTGATGACAAGCTATTTTATCTGCCTTCGATTTTGATATTGATTATATTGCTGGTGATATGAACTCCTTGCCTGACTTCTTAATGTAAGAATTTTTGTAGGGGAGGGAAGATGGCAAACAATAACAACAAAAACAAAACAATTCTCCAACCAGAAATAGAACAAGAGGAATGGAGATAGAAGCATGCTATCAAATGGACTTAGAACTGACCAGAGCTCTTCTGGCCCAACATCACTTTCCTCTCGAAATACCCGAGAGAACTGAAATGTCTCTCCTAGAAATATCTTTCAAAAAGATAAAATCAGAGGGAGAATCTTCTAAGAAAAGAAATTGGATTAATGAAAAGAATCCCCAAAAGCATTGGACTATGGAAAAGAATTCCCAGAAAATAATTACAAGGCATTTAAAGCGTCAAGAAATATCTTTATTTAGTTTGGGAATACCAACTGTGTTTTAAGAAATTGAAAAGAAATGTTTAATTTCTCCACAAGATAAAGACTTTGAAAGTCTTTCAGAAATAGAACTTGCCAAGAAATATTGGCCAGAACATCAAAACCCTCAGTGGCAATTTCAGTCCCTCAAGAAAGTGCAATTGTTTGAGTTAATACTCTAAGAATCTGGATCTGTTGAAATAGAACATAAACCAAGAAGAACCAAAGTCTCTTACAAAGACAATAATGGAGAGACCAAAGAGAGATTTATTATTGAACTCAGAATATCCTCTTTTAAGATTTTAAAAGTATGGACCTTTGAAGAATGGGGAGTTCCATCAAGATGAAGAAGTATTCTGACTAGAGGAAAATATGAGAACACCCTATACTCTTATTGGGACTACACCATTGCTTGGGATGAAGTGTTACATATCCAGAATTGGGACCATCAACATTCCTGGATGATCTTGTTTAAAACCAGGCAAAAAAGATTCCCTAACTAGTTCCACAATTGGTATGAAGGAAAGGGTATTTACCGAGACTCCTTTTTAGTACAAGTAAGAACATCTTTTAAAGGATTCTGCATGTTCCAAGAACAATTTACAAAGCAAGGACAACCAGTTCTATTTCCAGACTTCTATTTTGTGGCAATGAATCACATTCCTTGGATCTTACAATGGAACTACAAGAAACAGCCAGCTGATCTTGAATCTCATTATACCCCTTGGTTAGAAAGAATTTGGAAGGTAAAATGGTGGGATAAATGTGTTCTTAACCAATATTTACCCGAGAATATTACATTTGATAAAATTGATATCATTGAGGAAGAAGAAGACCCTAATGAAGATTTCCTTGATAAAATGCTTAATGAATTTTATCAA
Organism: Aquilaria agallochum; assembly: GCA_000696445.1. Classification (NCBI taxonomy): domain Eukaryota; kingdom Viridiplantae; phylum Streptophyta; class Magnoliopsida; order Malvales; family Thymelaeaceae; genus Aquilaria; species Aquilaria agallochum. The sequence continues at coordinate 79,311 of KK899984.1, forward strand.
GGAGGCCAGTTCAAAGATAACCCAATTCCGTTGGAGGTCATGAAAGAAAAAATCCTTAAGTCAGCCCAAAAGCAAATAGCCCAATCGGCCCAAAAGCAGAGCCAAGAGACTCCATCCGACAAGCCTAAGTTTGAAGAACCCAAGTAAAATTGTCGGCAGGAAACGACAATAGAAGCAGTGGAATTCTAGCTGTCTAGAATAATCTGTCAACCGTCCAACTGTCCAAAACTGTGACCGGTGACCTGTCTTCCACTTTCAGAAATAATCACACACTAAGAAGTGGCCCCAGATTCTCTCGCCTTCTGATTGGAGAACACCAGCTAGCCTTATCTCAAAAGGCTCCAGACTCCTGCCTATATAAGGAGGCTTCATTCATCAGTGGAGGCATCCTAAAGTTTTCAATTCTCCTAGCTCTTTAAGCTTTAGCTTTCTCTCTCTCTCTCTCTCTCTCTCTCTCTCTCTCTCTCTCTCTCTCCATTCATGTGTTGAACATTCTCGCTGTAAATTACTTAAGTGTGCTAGTGTGTTTGTGCGCTCAGGTGAACCTTGGATTTCTGGTTCATTTCTTTAAGCTTGTAATTGTGTGCTAAACTGGTATTCACCAGTTCTCTGTAAGTATATGCTTCAATAATATTTGATGAATATTTCAGTATGTTCTTTCTGTTCCTGATGCTTGTTCATAACATAGCTTTGTTACTTTTCATCTTAATCCTGTTAATCATACTCCTATTACTCAATTTGTAAAACTTGGGAATTGATAAATTAATGGTATCAGAGCCATTGGTAAAACTTTGCAATATATCCAGAACTTTTAAACTTCAGATGCTCTAGTCCTTAAAGTTTATCTTCTACCTTACCCCTTTGATTAAAGAACTTGCTTAGCTCTTGAATCTTTTCTCCTTTAGTCAAGGAAAAATTATTGTTAAAATCTTTTCAAGATTATCACCTAAGTGGCATAGTAGACGTAAGACCCGCTATTGAGTGAAAAAAGGGCAGTAAGTTAGCGTAAAACATTGACAGATAACTGATAAAGATTTTAGCACTATTAACCTTTCCTAATGGATAAAATCTTCAGAAGTTTGGTTAAGTCTTCTTCAAAGAGAGAAGAAGAAAAAAAGGAAAATTTGGGGAATAGAAGGGTAAAGAATTCACAAGGTATACTTATAAGAGATGTCGAGAAAAAATTAGGAAGTTGGAACATCCCAAGATGGACAAATGGGAAGTTTATAAAAAAAAGTACTTTTGATTTCAGAATAACATACGCCATTAAAATTGTAGAAAGAACTATTCCAATTATGGAAGATGATCATAAATTTGAACTATTTTCAAAATACATGATTAAAGAGCATCTAGAATCATTACAATTATTTACATGTCGGTTTAGTCCAGATTGCCTTAAAGCCTTTAACAAGAAATGAGCTAAACACTTCTGTAATAATTGCGTTAAGAGACAATAGACACAATAAGTTTTTTTTATTCCCTTTTGGGTATTGTTGAATCAAGTCTATGCGATGACCCAATTTATTTCAACTGTCACCCAAATTTTACTGTGTCTTTAAAAGATCCACAAAAAATGAAAACTTTAACCGCAAATATCATGTCAACCGGTTTTGATATGCTAGAAGGATCCCAGAATCTCACACTGGTCAACAGGATTTACTACAAGGTGATGACAACTCAGATTGAGCTGAAAGCCTTAGAATTTGGCATGCGTGGAGAAACTTTGCTCTTGAAAGCAAATGCAAAAAAAAGTAACGTTGTGGTTCCTAAACCAATTAAGTGGAAAGAAGTAAGACTTCCAGAAAAATGGGTTTTCCAAAATGAGAAACCAATTAAAACAATGAACCACAAGAGTTAGAAAGAATATTTGAATATGAAAATGGAGAAGTTAAAATTCATTTTAGTAAAGATAGAATTACTAAAATTGATTTTTCAAAATTAGAACCCAGAAAAATACCATCAAGAATTTTTTACAAGTCTTCAAAACCTTCAACTTCCAAAGCTTCGTTTTCATAAATGCCTGAATCAGATCATGAAAAATTTGTGGGAGGAATTAGAGAATCATTAGAACAAATCTCTCATCCAATTTATAAAATGGATCCTATGACTTTAGAAAAAAATACACAGGAAGAAACTAAGTCTGTATCTATAGGATTTCCAAATCCTAGTTTTTCAGACTTTCAATTAAATGTTTTAACAGAACATTTTAAGTTTGACCCCTAAAGTTTGAATGAAGATTATTGGTCAAAAGAAAATGAAATCAAAAGAAAATGATATTTTAACACTTATAATCTAGAAGAACGAAAAGAAATTAAACATTTATGGTATAAGAGAATTATGCGACACAAGAAAAACTTAAAATTCTTTAAATGGTTTATTCTAACTCTCGTATTGGATGAAGAAATAATGATTGATGTTTTAGAAGAAACTTGGTCAACGTATAAGACTAAGGATGGAAGAGAAGTCACTGCTCTACATCCTCCAGCTACGGCAGTAATTCTTGGAGAAGAATCAAAGACAGCGGCCGTACCATTTAAAACATTAGATGCTGAAGCTCCAGAAATAGCAAAGAAATCCGTAGATAAAAAAGATCTCAAGAATGTAATAGAACAGAATAATTATACCAACCTTTACCTACAATCCATAGGTAAACAAATGAATAGAATTGAAGCCACTATGGACAAATAGAAATTTGGTCTCACAAAAGCTTTTATTTGTACAGTGAGAATGTTCAACATATGAATGGGGAGAGAGAGAGAGAGCTAGAGCTTAGAGAGCTAGGAGAATTGAAAATTTTCGAATGCCTCCACTGATGAATGAAGCCTATTTATATAGGCAGGAGTTTGGAGCCTTTTGAGATAAGGCTAGCTGGTGTTCTCCAATCAGAAGATGAGAGAAACTGGAGCCACTTCTTAGTGCGCCATTATTTCTGAAAGTGGAAGACAAGTGGCTGGTCATAATTCTAGGACAGTTGGATGGCTAACAAATTCTTCTGGACAGCTAGAATTCCACTTCTTCTATTGTAATTTCCTGTCGACAATTTTACTTGGGTCCTTCAGACTTGGGCTTGTCGGATGCAGTCTCTGGGCTCTGCTTCTAGGCCGATTGGGCTATTTGCTTCTGGGCTAACTTAAGGATTTTTTCTTTCATAACTTCCAACGAAATTGGGTTATCTTTGAACTGGCCTCCTTGATAAAATTCATTAAGCATTTTATCAAGGAAATCTTCATTAGGGTCTTCTTCTTCCTCAATCATATCAATTTTATCAAATGTAATATTCTTGGGTAAATATTAGTTGAGAACACATTTATACCACCATTTTACCTTCCAAATTCTTTCTAAGCAAGGGGTATAATGAGATTCAAGAACAGCTAGCTGTTTCTTGTAGTTCCATTGTAAGATCTAAGGAATGTGATTCATTGCCACAAAATAGAAGTCTGGAAATGGAACTGGTTGTCCTTGCTTTGTAAATTGTTCTTGGAACATGTAGAATCCTTTAAAAAATGTTGTTACTTGTTTTGGAAAGGAGTCTCGGTAAATACCCTTTCCTTCATACCAATTATGGAACCAGTTAGGGAATATTTTTTGCCTGGTTTTAAACAAGATCATCCAGGAATGTTGATCGTCCCGATTCTGGATATGGAACACTTCATCCCAAGCAATGGTGTAGTCCCAATAAGAGTATATGGTGTTCTCATATTTCATTCTGGTCAGAATCCTTCTTTGTCCTGAAGGAACTCCCTGTTCTTCGAAGGTCCATACTTTTAAAATCTTAAAAGAGGATATTCCGAGTTCAGTAATAAATCTCTCCTTGGTCTCTCCATTATTGTCGTTGTAAAATACTTTGGTTCTTCTTGGTTTATGTTCTATTTCAACGGATCCAGATTCTTGGAGTATTAACTCAAAAAATTGTGCTTTCATGAGTGGCTGAAATTGCCACTAAGGGTTTTGATGTTCTGGCCAATATTTCTCGGCAAGTTCTATTTCTGAGAGACTTTCAAAGTCTTTATCTTCTGGAGAAATTAAACATTTCTTTTCAATTCCTTAGAACACAGTTGGTATTCCCAAACTAAATAAAGATATTTTTTGAGGCTTTAAAGGCCTTGTAATTATTTTCTGGGAATTTTTTTCCACAGTCCAATGCTTATGGGGATTCTTTTCATTAATCCAATTTCTTTTCTTAGAGGATTCTCCCTCCGATTTTATCTTTTTGAAAGGTATTTCTTGGAGAGTCTTTTCAGTTCTCTCGAGTATTTCTAGAGGAAAGTGATGTTGGGCCAGAAGAGCTCTGGTCAGTTCTAAGTCCATTTGATAGCATGCTTCTATCTCCATTTCCTTTTGTTCTACTTCTAGTCGGAGAATTGTTTTGTTTTTGTTGTTGTTGTTGTTTGCCATCTTCCCTCCCTGCAAAAATTCTCGCATTAATAAGTCAGGCAAAGAGTTCGTATCACCAACAATATAATCAATATCAAAGTCGAAAGCAGATAAAATAGCTTGCCATCAAGCAAAAATCTGTTTAGTTGCTAAATTCTTTACATCTTTGAATAAAACATCTTTAGCTGCCTTGCAATCAACTCAGACTAAAAATTTCTTGTTGAGAAGATCTTCCTCAAATTTAGCAACACAAAGAACAATTGCCAAAATTTCCTTTTTAATTGTGCATAATTTCGTTAGGCCTAATTCCATACTCCAGAAGTAAATTGGACCAAGTATTCTTTGTTATTTATTCTTTGTTTTAATATTCCTCCATATCCTATGTCACTTGCATTTGTTTCAACAATTTTAAAAGTTTTAGGATCTGAAATATTAATACAAGGAGTTTCTTTGACTCTTCTTTTGACAGTTTGGACTGCTTTTGTTTGTTCTTATCCCTATTCAGGAGGATTTTTCTTTAGACGGTCAAACAAAGGTTTACAATCTTTTGCTAAATCTTTGTAGAAATTAGCAACATAATTTAAACTTCCTAGAAACCTTTGCCATTGTTTCTTGTCCCTAATTTCATCAGGGAATTTTTCAGCAAAACTAATTGATCTGTCAATTGGTTTAATTGTTCCTCTAAAAATTACATGTCCTAAGAATCTAATTCTTGTTTGGAACAATTCCAACTTCTTTGCTGAAACAACTAATCCTATTCTTTCCACTATTTTTGTAAATTCTTATAAGTGCTTCCAGTGTTAATAAATGGATTTGGGAAAAACAAGCACATCATCAATATAAACAATAGTGAAAGAGTTATAAACATTGAAAATCTCGTTCATGATTCTTTGAAATTCTGAGGGGACATTCTTTAGGCCAAATGACATGACATTCCATTCATAATGTCCAAAAGAAACATTAAATCCTGTTTTATAAATGGAAAAAAGATTACTTTTGAATTCGTAGAACCACCCAGAAGAACTCTGCTTGAAAAACTAAGTATAGATTTAGGAAGAAAACAAATTGTTTAAATGTGTCTTCAAGATGAAACAAAACACAAGAGTGTTGAAGAAAAACTAGAAAACACAGAACTTAAACAGAAAATAGAAAGTTTTAAAGTTTTTTTTGCAAAAAGGGTTTGCTCAAAAGTCCCAAATGCATTTTGGGAAAGAAAAAGACATATTGTTAACCTTCCTTATGAGCCGGATTTCAATGAAAACAATATCTGGACAAGATGCAGAGCAATCCAGATGAATGAAGAGCTTATGACACATTGCAGAAAAGAGATCCAGGAGTTACTGGACAAGAAGTTAATCAAGAATAACTCCTTGCCATGGAGCTGTTCAGCTTTCTATGTAAATAAAAATTCATAAATTAAAAGATGTGTTCTAAGACTGGTTATAAATTATAAACCTCTTAATAAATCTCTTAGATGGATTAAGTACTTCATACCTAACAAGAAAGATTTATTATCTAAACTTCATAATTCAATAAATTTTTTCAAAATTTGACATGAAGTTAGGATACTGGCCAACTCTTCTCTCGCCCGATCCTTGTCCCTCCGACTTGCTAGCTCCTCCACTCCTCCATCCCTTTGCCGCCTCCAAGCTTTCCTAAATTTGCCGCCCTCCACACTCACCAATTACAGCATCAGAATCATCATTGGTGCCAGTACCAATGACATCCCCTCTCTACCCTTCGATGATAGTTTCACTGACATTGCGTGACTCCTGCTGGTCTTTCATTCGATTTCCTTCATTTTTTTCCTTCATTCGATTTCTTTCATTTTTCACGTTCAATTTCATTTGATTTTGTTTGATTTCTCCAGTAATTGCACTCTCATTCCCCTTTCCACACCATCCCCATCTTTATCAACCTCCATCCCCATGCGTTGTGCCTACCCTACACCCTTGTCGGCCCTTCCTCATTCTAAACCTTAACTATGTTTCATCATCCGCCTCACCCCATGTCGATCACTTCTCCTAAACCCCAATGCCTTCACTAGTCACCTTTAAATACTTAGAACTGGAAAAATTAATCAAAATCAAAATCGGAATAAGTAGCAAATTGATGATAAAGGGAGATTTTTTTGTTCTAGGAAGTTAGAATAGATGAATGAAGAATTGAGGGTACTTTGAGTGGGATGAATAAAATTTGAGGACTAAATTTTTCATTTTTCTGAGATTCCGTTAAATTTGACTAAGAGATTGAAGGAATTACCCTGATTGGGACAAAAATAGGGAGGTTAGTGACTTTAAGATGATAAAATGAATGTTAGGGATCATTTTAAGACAACATGAAAAGATTAGGGACTAAACAAATTTTACCCTTTTCTTACCCTTATTCTCTCTTTTTTTTTTTCGTATAGATCTAGCTATTGTTGCATTGGAAAATGAATATGCCAATATTGCTAAGATAGCCAATGTAAAAAATAAAAAAATTGACATAGAACAATCTTCGTTTCAATCACAAGATTTATTTGTCTAGAACCATGGTTATTTTGAGTTTTAAATCTTTGATTCTTCCATATATCTTCATTAAATCTAGCTTTTGAATAAAATAACTCAAAACCTGCATCATATTCATTGTTTATTTTGCTCTATCCTAATCCACGCCAAAGATCTTAGGTGTCACAGCATGTTATCGATACTTGGTGAAACCCAACCTACTATTATTGGGTTGGAGCAAGCCTAGAAAGCTTAAGTTGGCTTAAAGCCCAAAACAATCCATAAGGGCTAAATCTCTTACAAAAGGCCTCTGACTCGTTCCTTTGAGAAGTAGCACATGTAGGTCCCATCATAAGACATATGTCAAGCAATCTAGATACTATGAAAAGCAACTGCCACATTCAAAGACCCTAAATACAAAGGCCACCACTTCTAAAGTCTATATAAAGGTAGTACTGTTCACTTTATGAAATATGAGATCATCATATTAGTACAAGCACCATACCTAGAATTTATATTTATTTAACCTTCAAAAAATTCTTTGAAGGTCTTCACACCCTCTTTCTTAATGCATGCTTATATGTGAAAACCCACTCTCTAGCATCAAAGCATCATGCTAAGGTCCATGCATCATCAATTGGTGCTCATAGTGGAAATATCTAGTTGCTTTCCTACTCTCCTCTTTGATTTCATGAACAATTTAGATGCTCTCGTGCTCAAACAATGCCACTACTCTATGCTTAGAACTCATTACCTACCACTAAAGGAGCCTTAGCATGCCAGTCACTAAGATTCCAACGGATGGCACATAAAAGAGCTTAGTAGCCTTACAAAAAGACTTTATGAGAAATAAGGCACATATAGTATATTTGAAATGTCATGATAGATGGGGGCTAGAAAGAAAATTTAAAGGACTAGGTTAAATATTTTACCAAAACTATCATTCAAGGATAAAAATTCTTTTTCTATAATACAGATCTTTTATTGAGGGCCAAAATACCTCATTAGCATTTGAACTCGGGTTGACAGGGATCTGTATCTCTCTAAAGTTAAACTCGGTCTAGTTCAGTTCCTAAACTTCATTATGTAGGCCGGTTGTAGCAACGTATTTTTTGGAGTCGCCACCAATCAATTTACACATAGTTCGATTGAGCACCTTAAAATAGTCTATGAGAGTTCAAGGGGGGTTCGGGAGTAAGGTGACGTTAAAATAACTTTATTCTAACGCCCAAAATTGGCACCTTAGTTTGATTTTAAGTTTTTTTTTGCTTGCTTTTAATTAATTTGATTAATATCCAAATCATGGATTCTAACCGAACCACCTGGATATGGATTCTTAAACTTTACTGCTTGACTTTATTTGTTTTATCAAATTTTTGATATTTCCAACCATGGATCCTATTGGACCACCCGGACGTTGAACATAAAAAAAAATTAATCTATTTTAATTTATTTTTATTTATCTTAAAAAATTTTGGTTAATTATCAATCCAAACCATAAATCCTATCAGATCATCCGGATAAGGATATTGAAATTTTTTTTTTATTTTTTTAAATAATTTAAATAATTATCCTAACCATAAATCCTATCGGATCACCCAGATATGGATCTTAAAATTTGTTTCTAATTATTGTCCTAAATTCATCCTAGGATTTTATTAGACCCATGCGGAATGAATTCTCTATGCGTGATTTTCGAGATGCATTATGTGAATTAAATTAAACTATTCTGATTGTTAAATTTAATACATGACAAACAAACCAATATACACAAAGACAGAAAAAGAAAACAATAAAAGGCTTGCTGTTACTGACCAATATGCAAAAGAGAAAAATGTTAGTAGTCTAGATGAACGAAATACAAAGTTCAGGGTCTGAATAGGAGTTATACCGAAGTTAACTAGTTAACTGGGTCGGACGGATCTTTAAACGGATCACAAAACGGGTTTGGATCGGATCTTGCTTCGAATCTCCATTCGCCGGAGATGAGAGAGGGCGGCGGCCTGGGCCTTTGCTCCGTGACGATGAGGCGACTCCCTGAGGCGCGGTTGGTGGCTTGAAGCGGCGGCGGATGGTGGCGAATTGAAGAGAGAATCACGGCGGGGGAGAAGTTGCGATAGTCCTTCTTCCGATTTGGGTCGACGGCGATACGTGAAGGCCGAGTCGGCTGCGTGGCGTGGCGGCGATGCGACGGGAGCAGATTGGAGCAGCTGAC